>QGSO01000279.1:541917-728300 GCA_011037825.1 Carya cathayensis
GTAAGTATTAACCTAAGTTAAATACTATACCATCATCAACATCGCACCGTGGCCTAGTCGACGTATTCAGTTGGTCAGATTCCAATTCTCCTTCGGGTCCTGTAACAAGATCTACCATTCGGGGGGAATGGTAGTTGGGACTACCACAGTGAGATTTGATTACAAATCTCAGTAAGTTAACATAAAACTTATACACAGGTTAAAATGCATGCATGGCAGTAAAAGCATAAATGCATAATTATAGTCATACATAACATAGTATAACTTGACATATAGCATGACTTAACCAGAACTTAAGCGTGAACTGAACTTGACTTAACATGGCATGAACTTAAGCTTAAAACATAACATGAACAAACAACATAACATGAACGTGAAACATAACATGGACTTGAAATATAGCATAACATGTAACATAGAACTTGAACGATAACATGACATAAACGTGAACTAACATAATGTGAACAGTGAACTTGGAACATAACATGAACATGAACATAACATGTATGTGAGCATAACATAACATGAACTTGACTGCACTTGAAACTTGACTTAACATAAACTTGGAATTTATTAATTGTCTTGATAGTGCATTATACGTATACAGTACGTCAGTTAAAACTAATACGTACTCCACAGTTGTTGTGGCCCCACGTATTCTACATGTCACAATTGCTGTGTCTCATGTAGTGTATGCTCCACAGTTGTTGTGGCCCCATGAATCACATAACATAAAATATAATACGTACTCCACAGTTGTTGTGCGATCTACATGTCCAATTCATAGTAGCTCCACAGTTGTGTGATACATGTAACATAAAATATAATACGTACTCCACAGTTGTTGTGGCCCCACGCATTATAAGTAACATAAATATAATACGTACTCCACAGTTGTTGTGGCCCCACGCATTATAAGTAACATAAATATAATACGTACTCCACAGTTGTTGTGGCCCCACGATATAAGTAACATAATATATACGTACTCACATGTGGCACGCTAGTAACATAAATATAATACGTACTCCACAGTTGTTGTGGCCCCACGCATTATAAGTAACATAAATATAATACGTACTCCACAGTTTGTGGCCCACGCATTATAAGTAACATAAATTAATACGTACTCCACAGTTGTTGTGGCCCCACGCATTATATAACATAAATATAATACGTACTCCACAGTTGTTGTGGCCCCACGCATTATAAGTAACATAAAATATAATACGTACTCCACAGTTGTTGTGGCCCCACGCATTATAGTACATAAATATAATACGTATCACAGTCCACATTATAAGTACATAAATATAATACGTACTCCACAGTTGTTGTGGCCCCACGCATTATAAGTAACATAAAATATAATACGTACTCCACAGTTGTTGTGGCCCCACGATTATAAGTAACATAAAATATAATACGTACTCCACAGTTGTTGTGGCCCCACGCATTATAAGTAACAAATATAACCAATTGTGCCCACTAATACGACTAATTCTATCTCTAGCATAGTATTAATATATATTTTCTCATGGTTGTGGCACTTCCATCAGATAATTATATGCAAATGGCTACTTATACATACAATGTTGACAGATTGTGTAACAGATAAATATTCATGAGAGATTAAATCATCGTAACAGATAAACATGTAATGACATAGCATGACATGGCATATACGATAACATACATACATAAATTGTAGTTCCCTTACCCATCACACATACACAATAAACTGATAGTAAGTTAGAGGCTAACTTACCTCGATCGTCGCGTTCTATGAGAATAGAGCGCGAAACACGAGGAACTGCACAACAGCTGGAAGAGGAACACTCAAGTCCTTAAGATTTTCATTCTGAACTCAATTGCATATTATGAGCACTTGCAACACCACGGCAACTTGAGGTTTCACTATACTCAGAAGAGATAATTTGACTTCAGAAAGCCTTTGCACTAAAACAAGTTCATTAAAAATTATCAATAAAACCAAACAAACAATCCTTTCTCAATCCATATACTCTTAGCCATAGTCAACCACAAGATGACACCAGTCACCCCGGACTATAATCCATAACACCACTGCTTCGGGACACTGTCATACAGTTTCCCAACACTACACCATACGCTCTACACTTCTCTGTACGCCATCCAACCCTTCGTGACACGCCATCCGGTGTTTCACGACTTATACAGAGTACACTCACGTGAACTCTCTTCCATCCACACTCAAAACCCATCACTCGATACACGTCTCACGGTGCATCGCTACGCGACACGGAGTACGCGCTACGCGTACTTCCTTCGCTACAACACTCATCAACACGATGCACATCACACGATGCATCGCCATACAACACGGAGTACACTACATGCGTACTCCCTTCCTTCTACGACACACATCATACAGCGCACGTCGCGCGGCGCGTCGCTGCATTACACAGATACGCTACACGCGTATTCTCTTCACACAACCCGCCGTATCACAACTACGGCATCCATCTCACGCCATACTTCATAGCACAGTCACAAAATACACAATCAAACTCAACACTTCACAACCACACTTCCCTTCACAACTACGCAACGAACTCCACAAATACAACTACACAATTCACAAACCAACCAACTAACTATTTTAAACGTAAAATAACTAGAGATAGAAGGTTATACCATCGACGGGATAACCCGTGCGTCGCTCGTTGTTCGTCACGAACATGCGTCGGAGGAGCGTACGTGGCGGTACGGTGTCTGTCCACCACATAAAGTGGTAGTTTGGGCTTGAGAAAGGCTAGGCGTGGTCTTGGAAGACTCACGGTCGCCTCGTGGTGGTCAAAGGTGGCGGAGCACGGCGGCGTCACGCCGTGAATAGTAACTCCGAACGGTGAGCGGAGGAGACGCGAGGTAGCGAAAAGCCATAGAACTTCATGGAAAGCTAGGGAAAGGTAAAGGAACATGTGGTGGAGCTGTGGTGGTGAGGTGGTGGACTTTTGGAGTTGTATCTCAAGTATTCTTTTGATCACAACCATTTTAGACTAGTGTGGTGATTACGGCTTTTTAGTATGTCTTTATGTATGAAATATGTTTCAAGTATTTGGGATATTTTTAGTTTGGTGCATAGTATTGCTAAAGAAAAAAATTATCCGCTGCAAATATTGCATAATGCTAGATGCATGTTAGGAACATTGCATCTTATATGTCATGAACGGGGGCAGGTAACCTTGTGTTGCATGTCTCGACGCTTCAAATGTCCGTTCAATCCCAAGCGGAATTTGGGGGCGTCACACCTTGGAAGGCTCATGGTCGCCTTGTGGTGGTCAAAGGTGGCAGAGCACGGCGGCATCACGTCGTGAACTGTAAAACCGAACGGTGGGAGGAGACGCGAGGTAGCGAAATACCATAGAACTTCATGGCAAGTTAGGGAAAGGTAGATAAACATGTGCTGGAGTTGTGGTGGCGAGGTGGTGGCTGACTGCGGCGGATCGGCCGTTTGAAGCCATTTTCAGCCTTGGAGAGTGAGAGAGAGTGAGAGCTCTACAAAGCTCCGTTGGCCATGAAATTTCTTGGAGAGGTTCATGAGAATGAGAGGAACAAGATGGTGGTGGTGAAATACCACGGGTGGCTGTGTACGGCGGTGCACGGTGGTGCAACCGAACGTGTAGTTTGAGAGACCCATATGAGAAAAGTGAGAGTTAGGGAAAAAGAAAGACATGGGGAGGAAGCCCTTGATGTGGTGAATCCAATGGTGGTGCTTGGTGGCTGATTTGGCCGTGTATGGTGGTCCAAAATGGTGAAAAAGCCTTAAAGACCCATTTGTTTGGAGGCGAAAGTGGTGGCTAACGATGGCTCGGATGGAGGTGAAACTTGGTGGGAATGTTCACCGGTGAGAAGGGAAGAAATCTGGGTGGGTGGTGTAGGCCACGCCGCCTGCGAACGGCGGTTCTGGGCGGAGAAAGAAATCAGCAACAGGGGAGAAAACAGGGCAGGGGCAGCAACTTCCGGGGGCTCGTGGCGGCTAACGGCTCGTCCGATGGCTCTGAAAATTGGTGGGGATGAATTATGGTGGAAGGGGAAGAGAATGGCGGGGGTGGTGTACGACACCTCCACCGGACGGCGGAGAAACAGGCGGTCAAAGGGGCAGCGACGGTAAGGAGACAAAGAAGGGAGAGCACGGGGAGAGAGAGAGAATCGGTGGCCGGCGTTGCACACCACCGGTGCAGTTGTGTTCGCCGGTGAGGGAGGGACATGCCGATGAGGGAGGTAAGTCATGGTAGCCGGAGGTGGCGCCGGTTGGGTGGCTTGACCGAACGGCATGGAGGAGAGAACATGCATGTGTACGTCGACCATGGAGAGAAGGAGAGGAAAGAGAGAGAAGAAAAAGGAAAAAGGAAAAAGTGAAGGGAAAAGGGTAGGGGCCTAGGTAATTAACTTCAATCCTACGTTTCGGGATCCTCAAATAAACCAACGATGAGTTAAAACACTGATTTGAAAACGCGTAAGTGTTTTATTTTAAATAAAACACTACGAGTAATTAAGGTAGAATATCATTTTATAAACTAAAGTTTATAAAATAATATTTCCTCATCATTATTTAAAATGATAAAGTACCGTTAATTAATCAAAAAAGAAAAAATCATTTAAATTAATAAAACACTTAATTACAACACTGAGAGGAATTAAGATAGAATATTATTTTATAAACTAAAGTTTATAAAATAATATTTCTTCATCATTATTAAAATGATAAAGTATCTTTAATCACTCAAAGAGGATAAAACCATTTAATTTAAATAAGAGTTTTCAACGTAAAAATAAACCTCTTAATATCTTAAAACAACTAAAATATTTAATCTAAGTAATTATCCACAATTATAATATTTTCAGAGCTCATTAAATTATTATAATTGTGCTACTTTAAAAACAAAATTATCTAATACTTTGAAATCCGGTGGATAAGATCCGGAATACGCCATCGAGATACAACGCTTAGGATAATTCTGTTCATGATTTTACAGTTGTCGGTGAAGAACAAAGTAACGTAATTTACGGAAAAAGATAAATTATGCATGTGATTTCGGGTGAGGGTAGAGACGAGAGAGATAGTGATTTCTGTAGGGAAAAAATCCAAAACTGATTGTCGTGCTGTCAATATGTGCGAAAAAGAAAGAGAAGGGTGAGGAGATAAGACTAAATTTTAGCGGGCTGTTACAGTTCGCTCGACACGCGCTCGATACGCCGCTCGAGCAAATATTGTATTTTTCAGCTCTAGGATTTTTTCCGCCGTTTGAGTATTTATATGTGTTTTCTACACTTATGGCTGTACTATAGAACACTGTTGGTGAACAGTATTTCACCCCTCCATTGTAGTGTGATTCCTCAAATAATAAAATCCTCTGCAGCTCCTGTGGACGTAGGCAATTTGCCGAACCACGTATATCTGTGTGTCGTGTGTGATTGTTTTCTCTTTCATATTCTTTATTTTCACTTTATTGTCATCGTTTTTCACAACATATAGCCCACCGACATAGTTTTTGTTGTTGATCTCTCATATCTCTCTATCCTAAATGTTTGTTCTACAAATTTATAGTGAGATGGAATTTTGAAATTTTTTTGGGTTAATTGGCGATTCGATTAAGTGTCATTCATTAGTTTGGGAGGTGATTCTCTTGTATACAACATGTGTATGTTGGCGTTGCCTAGATTTCTACTTAGAAAGTTCTATTAAAAAAAATAGGGGTTGATGTAAAACAAACCAGAGCCAAAAGTTGCGAAGAAATTTTTTTAGAGAGAGAGAGAGAGAACTTTCATACTAATCCATAAAAGAGACGACACCACATGAGTGAGAAAATTGGAAATCAAAGAGATAAATTAGTGAAATAAAGAAAAACCACAGGGAATGGAATTTCTTAAGGAAACATGGGGCAAAATTGGGGAAAAAATGACAGTCGAAAAAACACAATTAATCAATGATTAGGGGCAAAATTGTGATAGCCATCTCTAATCAATGATTAGAGAGAGACGCTCCACCTTCTCTCTAGAAAACTTCATTTTTGTGATAGCCATCGCCGAAGAGGATCCACCCTCCTCTTCTTCTCCTTTTCCTTTCCGCACTGTGAATACACTTTTGAAGTAGTGTTTTTTTCTTCATCTCTCTAATGGCTCGGTTTTGGTCAGATCTGCTTCTCTCCGGCCTCTTTCAGCCTACACGCGCCGCACCACTGCATTCTACAGCCTTCGATCTACTGGGAAGAAGCGGAGTCGCGCAAAAAATATCGGTGCGTTGTCCTCACGCACGGCTTGTTTCCGCGCGTAATCTTCATGTGCCGCCGCACTTTGACGCCTCCGATGGCGACACGCGCCGCTCCAGATGCTTCGTCTTGCCGAGACCTTTCAGATCGGGGCCACCCCATCCTCTTCCCACTGGCATGTGACTGCCTCACGCCATCACAAGTGTGCGGATTTGCAGATGTTCCCTGGCCGCAGATTAGTCCACCCGATGCTATGCTTTCTACTATGTTTTCGCTTTCCCTAACCGGTGATCTTGAAGAAATGATTGTGGATCTCTACAAAAATCATCTCAAGACAACAAACAACAGTGCACCCGCCCCCCTCGCCGCTTCTAGCGGAGCTGTTCGCATTTGTTTGCGAATGTCTTATTACCGTCTTTTACGATAGTGTCCTCTTGGTAGGACATGGGTGAAGACCAAGAAATTGGTTGCTAAAATCCGCTTTCTTTGTTTTTTTATCCATCTCTTTGCACTGTTGTTATTGTTTTGGGGCATTTGTTGGGGAACTCCACCCCTTCCTCATGTATCATCTTTGCTACTTTTTTAATGAAGTCTACACACTTGCTTAGAAATTTTTTTTAAAAAAAGGCAAAAATGTAATAATACTTAGTCAAACAAGGGCATCAACAGAAGGAGAAAAAAAAAAAAAAAGCCAAATAATATAGGAACCAAAGGCAAAATCGTAATACAAATCATTTACAAAGGGCACAAGCAAATAGTAAAATACAAGAGTTAGGACAAAGATCACTTGTCATTCCAGTTATACTATTCACTTTATACCACTGACGTGGCACCATCATGTGGTGTCATGCACGTGATTTATTAAAAAAAATTAAGAACACAAATATAAAAGTGGTAGAGAACCTAGGGTTTCAATCTTCAAACTTTTATATTTTTTGACGCCATTTTGTTTTCAATATATTTAATTTCTTTTTAATAAATCACTTGGCACTAAGTGGTGGCATCACATCAATGAAGCAAAGTGAGCAGTATAATTAGGACGGTATAATAGTAATTCTCTCTATTTAATTAGTCCTTTGAACTTTTGAAACACACCATTTTAATTTACAACTTTTTTCCCTTTAGGTAAATTCTCCAAGTAATGCTACTATATCCCTTAATTCATACCACTTATCACTTTACCTCTTTGACGTGACACAGTTGATCTAGAATATGCAATCCCCGCATACTACTCCCTTTACAAAGGAAATACGCGAGGACTACACATTAACCTAGACTGCAAATTAATATATATAATTTCTTATAAAATTAAAGGGCATAGTTACAATACTCAGATTATGATCCTGCCGGCCAATATCTCAAGGAATTATTTTTTTTTAAAGGAAAATGGGTGAATTAAGGTTGAACAACATTAAAATACTATATATAATTAGGAATTCAACATGGGCGCGCAGTACGCCATCACTAGTTGGCCCCAACCCTAAGTTACTTCCACTACCTCATCTGACCCATTGCTTTTATTTTGTTCAATGATAACGTGATTGTGATGACAATTACTTTAGAATGTATTTTATAATCAGTCAGCGCGCGACAGTACGTATTCTATGAATCTATATCGCGAAAAATACTAAAATTGTCTTTTTTAATAGAACGTTTAACTCTTTATCTTTAAAATATCAAGAGTACGATGATTTGATGACATATGATCTGGTTCTTCAAATGAAAAACTTGGATTCGAAACTCACATCCTATTTTAACAAAAAAAAGAAAAAAAAAGCTCTTTATCTTCAAAATCTAGTAAAAGTATATTTTGTAAATTCTTGTTTTTATTATAATAGGGCCACGAATAACATAATTTTCATGCAATTAGTGCATCGAGAAAACTGAATAAATAGATATATTTCAAGTGAATTTTGCTAATTACTAATATTCGAAGACCGGATTTTTTCCCATAATATAAAGAAAATTCTATCTTTTTCTTGCTAGAGATCTTTTTTTTTTTTTTTTAAGGGAAGAATAATCTTATTAAGAAACTCTATACCAGAGTTTTAACACAATCTGGAATCTCTTAAATGTCAACAATGACATTTGAAATAGTTAAAGCATGCTTCTCTAGAGCATAAGCAACACCATTGATCTCTCTTTTAACATGCCTAACAAACTAACTAGAAAACTAATGAAGAATTTTGTTCTGATCTGAAATGAGCATGCCTTTACTATCATATCCATGATTGGTATCCGTTATGGCCTTGACAACACTTAGAGCATCTCTTTCCTGTATGATCTTCTATCTGGAAACCCAAATCAAGACCCAATTGAGCTGCTTGAAAATTAAAGTAACGTATGATTCTGCTAACTGGGGGCTGGATAAAGGGGTCTATTCATCCTCATATGGTAGCTAGCATTGTCCTTTACAATCCCTTGCTATTACTCCAATGCCAATCTCGCACCTTTACTTGTTGACAACAACATCCCAATTAATTTTGATCGTATCGCGCGACAAGGGGAACATCCCACTGAGATCTATTTGCACAAGTGCCGGTAGGAGTTGGTGATCTTTCTAGAGATCTTTTTCATCTCACAATGGAATGTTTTGTCGATCAATTTGATTTCCAAAATCAATTGTTTGACTGAAAAAGACAATCGTTCTTATTATTCCCAAATGATGCTTTCCCATCTCACGTTTAGAAAATGGAAACGACCTTGTAATTTTCGGAGAGTGGCTGTCAATTTCAATCCAATAAATATATATATACACACACATATAATGTCATCCGACGGCCCTGAAAAGTCATCCGCGCTTTTTGTTGACTTGACTCAAAGACTTGTCAGAAGGTTCCAAATGGTATTTGATTAATTAGGAGAAAAACAGAAAATAAATTAAACATTGTACAAATTGCATTCTTTGTGGAATTGACTGACGGAATTATTAATATGTTATATATATTACGCGTTTGGAATGGGCTCCATCCGGCCCCACAAAAAAATAATATAAAGAAAGGCTGCTGATAATTTTTTTTTTTTTTTTTTTTTTTGGGAGATTGCAATGGAGCACTTAGAACCTAATAGTGTGAGAAGAAATAAAAATTTGTAAAAAATATTTGTGAATTGTTGTAAGGTGAGTTTGATATTAGGTTTTGAGATGTTTTATGAATAATAAAAAATAGTTTTATTTAATTGCAGCCATGATGATTTGGCCGTCACATGGAAGCAGAAATTGTGCTATCTTAGGTTGGTTTAGTTATACAAAATTAAATTATTTAATCTTATCTCATATAATTATTAAAAAGAATTAAATTCTCACACAAAATATAATAAACAATTCAACTTTTTTAAATTCTAAAAAATTTAAAAAATTATATTATAACAATATTTTATTCAACTTTCAATAAAATATCATGTGTAATGGTCATGACAGATAATAATATTGCTATAATTTATGTATATTAATATCACTCAATTATTTGGTATTCTTTGTATGATAGGGAGAAGAGGCAATTAATCATTGCAGTGCATGCCAACACACTTATGCTATTGCTTTATATAAATCATCATCGTCTATACTAAAATTCAGGCATAAAGTTGAAAGTATAAGTTTCATATACTTTCTTCTAAAAACAAAATTGGACAAATATTATAGAATTCACATAAAAATATATATTTTTTAATAGTGAATCTCACTCTTTTTCAAAATGAAGTAGGGCTGGTCTAAAACTGAAACAAGACCAATCAATTTTTTATTTGTATAAAACCAACTGAACCAACTGACCAAGGCAGAGAAAACCAGTCAGACCGGTTCCATCAATTCTATAGTTTTTCGATCATTTTTGGCTTTACCGGTGTAGCACCAGATACTAAATACAACATGAACTCATCATGCATCAATTACAAGATATAAACTCATCAAACACCCCATACTAATCGATTTTGGGACTTATTGGTTATGGGGGTATACACACAGACAATGTTGAGTAGTTGATTACTAGATGTGTGTGTGTGTGTGTGTGTGTGAGAGAGAGAGAGAGAGAGAGAGAGAGAGAGAGGATGTTGGGATAAGGTGATCATCAATAGATAGTCAAAGAAAGAGAAAAGTTTAGAGATGAAAGCGAGAGGAAGAGAGAGACATGGGACAAAAAGAGAGATAGAAAATGGGCAATGAGGTGATGTGGAAAGTCGAATGGAGGCCAGAGGGACAGCTGAGAGAGGTTTGAGAGATGAGAGAGAAACGAGAAAGCCTTAATCCAAAATGATATCATTTAGTATGTTAAACCAAAGAGTGTCGTTTTTATTATTGTTTTTTAAAAAACAGAGGTGTAAAACGACACCATCAAACTCACTTAAGTTAAATGGTGTCGTGAGTTAAACAGTGTCACTTTATATAAGAATAATATATATTATATTGGTCGGTTCACCGATTTAGAACTGAACCGACCAACATCGGTTTTTATTAATTTGGATTGTTGACTTACTACACCGGTTTTGACTAATTCTAATCGGAGACAGTCAGTTCTGGCAATTCCAGTTTGTCCTTAAAAGAGAGGGATTTATATATTCTAAAAATATATCTAACATTACTCACCATCAAACTCACTTAAGTTAAATGGTGTCGTGAGTTAAACAGTGTCGCTTTATATAAGAATAATATATATTATATTGGTCAGTTCACCGATTTAGAACTGAACCGACCAACATCGGTTTCTATTAATTTGGATTGTTGACTTACTACACCGGTTTTGACTAATTCTAATCGGAGACAGTCAGTTCTGGCAATTCCAGTTTATCCTTAAAAGAGAGGGATTTATATATTCTAAAAATATATCTAACATTACTCACCAACAAAATCTATTGTGGTGTCAGATATTATTTATACACATACAATCTTTGCTAAATAGGTTTCGTCCAACAAAGCAATCCTCATTTACCCCCTCCCTCCACCGGTAAGAAGTTAGAGCAAATATTTGACTTTCCTTGAAACTACTTCGTCAAAATTAGAAAATTAAATTAAAGACTTGTGTTTCAAATCAGTTTCCAAATTCATGAAGAGGATTTAGTGGTGGCAATATGTTACACGACTCGTTAATTCAGCATAAACACGACACGATAATAGAAGGTTAGTCTTAATGAGTTCGAATCAAAACGAGTTGATCAGTTAAGACACGAATGCTTAATGGGTTGATAACAAACCAACCCGTTTTGACTCGTTATGACACATTAAGAAAATTAAAATTACGATCATACCCTTATATCTAAAAGTAAAATCATTAGAATTTTAATTTCAATATTGTTATTGTTTGGATTGTAATTTAAAATTTGTAGTTAGTTTTATAATTTTTATAGATATTGTGATTTTAACATTTAGATAAAATTATGCTAAATTTAATTAGGTCAAACGAGTTAATTTCGAATTTATTCAACCCATTTACATAAACAGTTTGAAACAGGTCGTATTGTGTCATGTTAACTTATTTCGTAATATTCACTAATATATCAAAACAGGTTGACACGACCCGTTATGTTAATAGGTCGTGTTAGAGTTTGAGATTTTAACACGATAAGTTTCACAGGTCGGGTTAGGATTGACCTATATAATATAATATACATGATTTGACACAACACGAACACTACCCGTTAACACGATTTGACACCCATAAGAGGATCAATTCGGAGAAGCAACATCAACTTTGAGGACAGTCCTCAAAGTAATCCCATATAATAGTCTATTGGTTTTAAAAGAAATAAAAATAAAAATAAATAAAATAAACACCGAAGTTTAAGACCACTCTGCAAATCCCAACTTATCCCACTTCTCACATTTCTTTGTTTGCTTAGCACTTGATCTAAATATATATTTAAGGGTGATTGCAAGAGTCCTCCACTCGACACTGACTCAGCTTATAATGTTGTCTTTCAAGCGTAGAAGCTGTCAAAGTAATACAAGGGTAAGTCCCAAGATCGAATTCACAGGGACAAAGGGATTATCAAAGCGTTTGTGAGATTTTCTTTGTGTAACAGATGTATCGATTATGAAGGATGAAAATTGATGTGGATCTATATTTTTAAAATTACCAAAACTAAGAGACTTAGAGAAAGTGTGTAGCAAATGAATTAATCTTGCAAGAAACAATAAACAAACACTTGGGTTGGGTTTGAGATTCTTTCTATTTCGGATTCTAGATAATTTCTCGATTAACAATCCAGTCAAAGAATTGATATTCGGAAGATAAAATTAAGCTCAAATTTTTGCAATATTTTCTCAAGAAATTCTCTAATTTACTAGCCAAATTTATATTCATAATCAATCGAAAGAGGCCTTGATAAATTCAAGCTTTTGTTGTGCCTTACGTCAACAACAAAACAAGAGCAAGAGCCGCAATCTATTTTCCTTTTGAATCCGACTAGTAATTTAGTGAAGTCAACATGACACAACAAAATATTGCATCACACTAGAATCTAAAATAAATTAAATCTCATTCCACAACCCAAGCTATAGAAATTAGTTACACATGATATTTTTAGTAGCAAAAATAAATCTAAGTAGAACCATATCAAAAACTATAACAAGGTAATAAAATTGAAACTAAAAAGGAAATAAACTTCAAACTAACAAGGAAATAAACTTGAAGCTAATAAGGAAATAAACTTCAAATTAACAAGGAAATAAACTTGAAGCTAACTAGGAAATAAACTTGAAGCTAATAAGGAAATAAACTTCAAATTAACAAGGAAATAAACTTGAAGCTAACTAGGAAATAAACTTGAAGCTAATAAAGAAATAAACTTCAAATTAACAAGGAAATAAACTTGAAGCTAACTAGGAAATAAACTTGAAGCTAATAAGGAAATAAACTTCAAATTAACAAGGAAATAAACTTGAAGCTAACTAGGAAATAAACTTGAAGCTAATAAAGAAATAAACTTGAAGCTAATAAGGAAATAAACTTCAAACTAACTCCTCCCCTACGTCCAAAAAAACTGTCCCCAAAACAGTCCATAAAAACTAGTTTTTATAAGTGTTGCCCGTGTGTTTCATTTCTTGAATGTGCTTTGCTTTTTTCTGCATGTGTTTCTATTTTCTGCATGTGCCTCTTGTTTCTATCCGTGTGATGCATATGCTCCAGCTGTGAGCTTCACTTTCTGCATGTGTTCTCTTTTATCCTCTGCATTTCCATGTGATGCTGTCCGTGTGATTCTGCTGCTGCTTCTTCTATTTTTTTCTGCATGTGTGCTGCATATTACTTTCTGCATGTGTGCTGTGTATTTTCTGCTTTTGCTTTTCTGCATGCTGTTTCTGCATGTGCTTTCCATGTTTTCTGCATGTTAGTTGAACTTTCTGCATTGAATTTCTGCTGCTGTCCGAGTGATGCTGCTGTGTGCTGTTTCTTCATTTTCTGCTGCTGTTTCAAGTGCTGTCCGTTGGTTTTCCTGCATGTGTTTCTTAACTTTCTGCATGTATTTTGCTTCTTTTATTTTTCTGTTTTTTCTGCTGCTGTTTTGCCGTGTATGAGTGGTTCTTGAGCTGCTTGCTTCATGTCCGAGTGCCAAGTTCCTGTATTAGTCGGCCCCACATCAAAATGCATGCATCTATGTTTAATTAGGGGTAATATATTATTTCACATGTCAAAGAAAATTAAGTCACATTATCTAATTAATACTCTTATTTTAACTCAAAGCACTTTTACTCAAGATATTTAAGAGTATTAATGTCACATAATTGACCATTTATCAGACACCTTTTGTACCTTGAAGTATTTATATAAAAAAGAATACATAATTGGGTTAGAAATAAATACACAATAATCCTAATTTTGATCGTTTGTACGAATTATTATAGTAGCCTCAAAGATCCCCACATGATATTTTCTTCTATTATAGCCATATCATATCGGAAAATTGATGACTATATAAGAAAGTTAATAATGCTGGATGAGAGTACTCTATCCTCTCGTAACATTAGATTATAAAAAAGAGAAATGATATTTACGTCGTAAAATGTATAAATTTCGTGCAATCTTTTTTTAAAAAGTGAACAAATACGAAACTTACATAAAAAATAATAATAATAATAATAATTTTTTTTATAATAAATCTCTTTTTTTATAACGATTTCGAAGCCTTACACATTATACTACTGTATGTAGTATTATTTTTGTTAGTGGTGCTACTCAGGTGACAGAGTAGCACTGCTCATTGTTACCGCTAGTCATTTTGAACTTCTTCTTTTTTCATTTTTTCACATTTTTAAATATTTTTAAAAAATAAAAAATACATCAATATTCTGAAAAATTACTTTCTTAATTATTAAATTAAAAAAAATTAAAATTACGAGCGATACACTCCAACGGCAAAATAGTGTTCCTCTATTTATTTATTTTTTTTATAAAAAAAAAATTGGGCCCGAATCCCAAGTTTTCCATAACGGCGGGCGCCTATAAAGTCAAGAAAATTGTACAACTACCAACCAAAGAGCTGGATTGAACCTTGTACACCCACTCCCTCGCCGTCGCCGGAAATGGCAACCGGTTGCAGTAAAGCTCAAATATCCGTTCTCACTCTCCTCTCCGTCTTCCTCCTCGCTCATTCTAGATTGATTCTCAACCCTTCGGATCTTAATGCCCTCTCCATCCTCCGAACAGACTTGGGCCTCAACTCTCAACATTACCTCTCTGCAAAACCATGCAAACTTCCTGGTGTTTTCTGTGAGAGGAGGCTCTCCAACAACAGCATCCATGAGCTCAGAGTCACTAGACTCGTCTTTGAATCGCAGCACCTCGCCGGGTTTCTGTCCCCGGCGATCGGTAGTCTCTCTGAGCTCAAAGAGATATCTCTTCCTCACAACCAGCTCGTTGACCAAGTGCCATCCGAATTAGTTGACTGCCGGAAACTGGAAATTCTGAACCTTCAGAACAACCGGTTTTCCGGGGAAATCCCACGCGAATTGTCCTCGCTTTTACGCCTTCGAGCCCTCAATATCGCTTCCAATAAGTTCTCCGGCGACTTGGGTTTCTTGAAGTATTTTCCAAACTTGGAAAATCTCTCTCTGGCTGATAATCTCTTCACCGGGAAAATTCCTGCATCCGTTCGTTCGTTTCGTAATCTCAGATTCCTCAACTTCTCAGGAAATCCGTTTCTTGAAGGTTCAGCGCCATTGATGAACCAGCTCGAGTACTCGGCTTCCGATGTTCCAAAACGTTACATCTTGGCTGAGAATTCAACTGGAAAAAGCAATAATACTTCTGCCGTTGCACCATCTGCAAGCACAGCTGCTACCTCTGGTGCCCCAGCTCCTTCTCCGGCGGTAGCAACTCACAAACGCAAGAAGGATAAAAGGAAGCTAAGTGGGTGGATACTCGGATTCCTGGCCGGAGCAGTGGTAGGAAGTATATCTGGGTTCGTCTTTTCGTTGCTCTTTAAGCTGACCTTGGCTGCGGTAAGAAGTGGAGGGAAGGAACAAGGGCCTTCAATCTTTAGTCCTTTGATAAAGAAAGCAGAGGATTTAGCATTCTTGGAGAAAGAAGATGGCCTAGCCTCGTTGGAAATCATAGGAAGAGGAGGTTGTGGAGAGGTTTACAAAGCTGAATTGCCAGGAAGCAACGGGAAAATGATTGCCATAAAGAAGGTAACTCAACCTCCAAAAGATGTGGCAGAATTGACACAGGAAGACAGTAAGCTTCTGAACAAGAAAATGCGTCAAATTCTATCAGAGATAAACACGGTAGGTCAAATTAGACACCGGAATCTTCTTCCTCTGTTGGCCCATCTGAATCGCCCTGATTGCCATCTCCTCGTGTATGAATTGATGAAGAATGGTAGTTTACAGGACATGCTGAATGATGTTTCAAGAGGGATTAAAGAATTGGACTGGCTTGCTCGACACAGGATTGCACTGGGAGTTGCAGCAGGGCTTGAGTATCTTCACATGAACCACAGCCCACGAATAATTCACAGAGATCTCAAGCCGGCAAATATACTGCTAGATGATGACATGGAAGCTCGAATTGCGGATTTCGGACTTGCAAAAGCAATGCCCGATGCTAATACGCATATCTCAACTTCCAATGTTGCTGGAACTGTTGGTTATATAGCACCAGAATACCACCAAACACTGAAGTTCACAGACAGGTGTGACATCTACAGCTTTGGGGTGATTCTAGGGGTCTTGGTGATGGGAAAGCTCCCATCTGATCAGTTTTTCCAAGAGACAAATGAGATGAGCTTGGTTAAATGGATGAGGAATATGATGACATCAGAGAATCCTACACAAGCAATTGACTCAAAGCTTCTGGGAAATGGATTTGAGGACCAAATGCTCTTAGTTTTGAAGATTGCTTGCTTCTGTACACTAGATGACCCAAAGCAAAGGCCTAACAGCAAGGACATTAGGTGTATGCTGTCTCAGATCAAGCATTAAGTATGCATGTTAGGATAAGCATCAGGATGTTCAAGAATGATTATTCATGTGACAAACAATGAATGTTTTAAGTAGATCAATTATATCTCAATATTGCAGCATGTTGATTTCCCCTATGTATAATATAGCATAAATTGCACTTGGCTACAAGCCTACAAGTATAATTCCTCATAACGTAAAGGATCATTTTACATAATTTCTTTCAAAAGTCTGTATTACTGGTAAGCACTCCATCGAATGTTCCATATTTGTTTCTAATTATCTGTCTAGGGGAAAAAAACTTTATAACAGACGAGTGGAAAGATTGTAAATGCCAATTTTCTACATAATTTATATCTGAATACTTCCACTCACCTAGGAAAAGAAAAGAACACTTCACGTTGAATTTAAAAAGATAGACTAACAAATGCAGCTATCAGAGATATATATCCATAGGACAGATAGATAGATACATATTCTTGTTATTTTGGACAATCCAAACAGAAGTTAATGTTTATAACTCACCAAAAGGGTAACTCCAAAGCAAAATGAAAGTCCCATGTGTAAGATCTGTCATTTCCTTTTTAAATGAAAAAGAATATGTTTGCTATCTTTTTAACAACCAATTAAGCTTCACATTACTTGCTGCTTGTCAGTCTTTTAACCTTTCCTTTCAAAAAATCCTGGCCCATCTTTCCACCATGTGTCAATCATGGGAAGAGTATAATATACATGGTCGTAAGCATATATTACCAAAGAAGATTAGAACAATACATAATTGATAATTCAATGGTTCGAATGGGATGACCAGTCGACCAAAATTGTGTGAACAAAACAAAAATGACATTTCTATCAGCAAAATAGACGGTAGAACTGATCAGAAGGTTCACTTGACAAAAAAGAAAAAGGCCTTTACGATTAAAGTTGAGGAAAAGGCCTGATGATTAATTATGTTCCGGTTATGCAGACTTCAAAAAAATGCAAACCAGGAAAATTTACCCATTGTTCAAATTGCTCATAGTTTAGACACAGGACCTAATAATTCAATTACAAACTTCTCCATGCATTAATAATACACTCTGTTTCTAAGTAATACAGTTATTTTAAGGACCATGAAAGATCTCTTAATTTCCTAAATTACATTAGCCTTGAGGGTCATTTACAGATATGAATTTCTATTGCAAATTCATTTTATACAAGGGATCATAAAAACAATGAGATGCCCTATTGGCTTTATCCAGATGAATGACAAAAACTCAGTATCTCAATAGCAGGCCACTTCTGTCACCACTTTCACTGGCATACTGATCAAATAATCCAGTATATGAAAGAAGACATCAAAATTCTTCATCTCTGTTGCTGTTAAACAATTATTCGAAAAAATAAAAGCAGCACATCCAATCTCGATCATGATAAGAAAACGATCAGACGAGGATATTGCTAATGAGGAGATAATGTGGTGCAAAATTTTACACCCTTGAGCCTAAACTCATAAGTTCTCGGCTATACAGATATCATGAATTTTAAAGCCTAAAGTGTTTTTCTATTACCGCTCAGCGACATAAACCTCCAGGAAGATTTGAAATCTGTTAGTCGCAATTTCTATGCAAGTAAGCATCAACTTTAAGAGTCTTTGGGAATTAGTAGATCATTTATAATATCCACAGCAACCCTGTGGTCTCAACTTTCGATTTCAGTTCATACTCTACAGTAGTTTTAGATATTTCCTCTCTTCTTTCATGTAGACTGAGTTCTACATCGAGACTTTTTTAGGTAATGAAATTTCAGTTTCCATTTGTACTTTCAGCAAACAGTAGTAAAGAGCTCAATCAATCAACGAAAGCATCAGTGGGAAGAATCCTACCTTTTAGATGGAAGATAAAAGATTCAAATGCGTGGAGTGTGGACATAAGACCAACGGAAGCAGTACAAAAATGAATCATTGTGGACTAGAATTATATTGGGTTGATCTGCAAAGTTGTCCAACTCATGCAACAGACAGTGCATTCGATGCTCTATTTAACACGTACATTACATTGTACTACTACTCCCAAGTTGCATTGTCCTTTACAAGAAATTTAAAAAAAAAAACAAAAAACAAATTTATAATCTCCAATATCTGAGCAGGTAAGAGAGCCGCCGAAGAGAATAAGACCCATATAATGCATTTCCCATAATACCTTAAAAATCCAAAAGTAACTGAGGGAGAATCCTCTCCAAGTGAGTTGCTTCAATTTTACTAACACCCTCTGCTTCAGCAATCGTAGCAGCACGCTGCACAGCCTCTGCATCAAGGTAAAGTCTTCATCAGTAGTGTTCTAAAATTGAAATGCCGACTTAACCACATCCATGGCCTAAACTAAGTGTTAAGATCTCATTTTAGTTTGGTGAACCTGTGACAAAGATCCGGAGAAGTTCACAGCTCAGCTTGAGTGCATTTGCATTAGCTGCAGCAAGAAAGTTCAATAAAAAAGAATGACATTTTAAAATGATTTGGTCATTAAACCTACACGAGTTCCAATCAAACAAAAATATCTATCCATTATAAACACAAGAATCCATCAATAGGATACCATATGTCGGCCGATTCTTTTTGGATGCTCCTGCACCAACCAAACAGACAACTCCACAGTTCAGTAGCATATCAAACAACATCACCGCAAGAACATGGCTCATAAAAAAGATAGCAAAAGCTTTATGGTAACACCATTTTTTCTCGAAAGCACCAAAATAACAAGTTATTAAGATCTGATTTATTAGCTACCAATTTGACACAATTATCAACCAGACTCCTTGCCCCAACCAATCCGTTCGGCCTCAGCACAATTTTTTCCTCTCATTACAAAATGTACAAATTTTTCCAAAATAAAAAACCGTAGAATGAAATTTAACATTGAGAGGCGGCAAGATTTTTAATCCAAGAATTTTCATAAGAAGATATTGAACATCGCGAGAAAATTTAATTCTAGTATTCAAGTGCGAAGCTTCAATGGCAAACGGAATCACTACAAATCCCCAAATGAAATGTAAAGAAAATACAAAGCGAATAATAATACCTGGATATCCAAAGCATCAGCGCCTTCGTTTCTTTCTCGCTCTGCAAATGGATGCGAATGTCAAACTAAAATTCGAAATGAGTGTAGACAAAGAGATAGAGAGAGAGAGAGAGTATCAAACCGAGGGCTCTTCTGTTCCACACGAGCTTTAAAATGGCATGAACGAGGTCCTGAACGCATATCAAATTTATTAAACGAACAAAGTGTCAGACGCACAGTTCTGAACAGAAATCCAAACATCTGGAAATGAAATAACAACTTTAGAATTTGAGACATTACTGGATCGAAGGTGTTGGCGTCCTCCATTAGAAGCTAGCACAATGAAATAGAGAGAGCGAGAGAGAGACCGAGGCAAATTTGAAACCTGCCCCTCTCGGACTGAAGTCTGAACCGCCAATAATAAAAGCCTGCCTGCTTCTCGTTTCGGCGAAATACGATGGCGGGCTGGAATTATCGGCCAATTACATATTTTATAAACCTATCCGGCAATAAGATTGTAGATCAGCCCCTATAGCTCAGTGGTAGAGCGTCAGTCTGGGGGCATTTTTCTGCATGGGGGCATTTTTCTATTTGTCTCTGTCTTTTTTTGCATTTAATCTCTTCTCCCAAAAAATGACAATTCTTTCTCAATTTGGAGATTGGATTGGAATTGGAAACAATTATTTCTTTTCTTTTATTTTCTTTTTGAGTATTTCATCTTCGCCTCGTTACAATCCAAAAGTTGCATAATCAATTCTGCTACATACAATCACTTTTGTATATTCCTTGTACAATTCACTGCTGACAAAGAATGTAGTCTTTTAAATGATGGTGGGATTGATGAGATCTCTTATGAGTATATGATTTTTTTTCTCTCTTGGTGAGTATACTATATATTATAGGTTTTATTTACCATATTGATTTTACAAACTCATGTGTCATCAGTTCAAAATTAAAATAAATAAATAAATAAATTCAAAACAATCTTTAATCACATTGATGAGATCTCTAACATATCAATTTTTTTTTTATTTTTCTGCAGCCAGCAATCAGCAAACATTTTATTTTTAGCCATCGACATTCAACTTTAATGGCCATCTCTTCCGACTGCGCTTGTTCTAGCCTCATTATATTGGGCTTTGAATTAGGGGTGAACAAAATAACCGGTACTCGATCTCAGCCGAAAATTTCGACCCAATCCGGAAAGCAAAACTCGGAATTCGGAATCTTCCGTAACCGTTCCGGTCAAAAGTTTCGGAATCAGGTTATTAACCAATTTCCGTTTTTTCATCCGTCTTCTTTCTCTGCTTTTATTCTCTGGGATTTATCATTTAGGTATTGTACTTAGGAAGCAAAGAAAATCTTTTGAAGGAAAACAAAGGCAACAAGAAATTCTGGATGTAAAAGACAATGTCTAATGCAAAACAAACTGATTTCGAAGTAATAAGATTTTGAAGTTTGCACCCAAAACACCGGAGAAGGACATGAGAGTGCAGAACAAACTGATTTCCGAAGAAAAAAAATTTATCTGCAGATGGAACAGAAAATGAGAAAAGAGAGAAGTTGGAGAATGAAATTTTCACAGCAAGAGTTGGCACCAATAAATTCCAACACAATAAAGAACTCTTAAAGCTTGTTGCTGCCATTTCCACTCCATTTAAGGAGGATCACAATCCTGACAAGAGAGGCAGCCATGGTATTTATCCAAATAAAATGCCACAAGAGAAACCAAGGCGAAAAAAGCACCAGCCCAAGGTGATCACAGAAGGAAAACGCCAGCTCCAAGACAAAAGCTTTATCTAGGTTTCAGATCTTGCTCTCCGAAGCTTGATCTTCAAAAGATCCTCTTGAATATTCTGCAACTTGAAAGGGAAATAAATATAAAATGAAGAAGATGACAAAAAGAGAAAAAAAGAAAGATGACTTGCATTAATAACGACGTGACTTAAAGTAAATTCAATTACTATACTAGTGCTGCATGTTAGGCCATATAAAACGGAGAAGATGACAAAAAAACAAAAAAGTAGATGAATTGCATGTCAGTCATTAACTGCAGTTTGTACGACTGCTATCACAGAAATGCATATTTAAAAATATGAAAATAAAAACGGGTCGGGTCGGAAACCCGCTTTTTCGAAAATCGAAATCAGTTCGATCAAACGGGTATTCGGCTTATCGGTATAAATTGAAGTCATTTAATCGGGTCGATTCAGAATTTGAACTTTTCGGTCGGGTCGGGTCGGGTCGGATAAACAACCCTACTTTAAATGGTTGCTAGCTCATGGGCTAGTACAGCTCGTTGGCCGGCTGTGTTGATGATTTCTAAGCCCACTAAAGGGGCATGACTTGAGCCAGGATGAATTTTAGTATCTGGGTCAGGCCAATCCATAAGAGGGGAAGAGAATATCCCCTTCAATATGTATAATTCTTTTTATACAACTATATTTTCAAATTAGAGATTAACTTCAAACAAGTTATGGTGTAAACACCCCCTTTACACTGTCTAATAAGCAACTGCTACGTTGTGGTTCCATAAAATAAAATAAAAAAAGTTACAATCCACCTCACTCAATTAAAATGCCCCAAAACCCTTCAACCTCTCCCTTCTCTCTTTTGTGCTTTCTCTCCTCTTTCCATCTCTCTCATCGAAGGAAAACTCCCTTCAGCATCTCTCTCTGTGAATCCTTCAGCTTTCTTTCCTATTTCTTCAGCTTTCTCCCCTATTTCAATCTATGTCTAGGAGAAATACATTCAAAGTTGATTCCTTATACTTATAAATTTGGTTCATTTTGAATCTTGGATTTATTTTCTTGAAGAAGCATTGACACCTGAAAAAAGCTTCAATGGTAAAAAATTCATAGGAATCAGAGAGAGATGCTAAAGGAAGTTTTTCTTGACACAGGAAAGAATGAAGAAATTAACAAGAAGGAGATGGGAGAAAAAAAAAATCCCAGACGATGGGTTTGAGGGGAGACCAAGTAAGGTGTATTTTAATTGAGTGAGGTGGGTTGTATAATTTTTTTCATGAAACCACGACATGATAGTTGCTTATTGGATGGTATAAATGCCTTCTTTTCACTGTAACCGATCTCTAACTTCTCTCTTTAAATTACAATAATTCTACACACAGTCGGGACATGCAGTTGCTACGTAGTCGTGTAGTAAATAAAGCCACGTCAGATAAGTTTGTAATTAAATTAATTAAAAAAAGAAGATGAAAGAAGACGAAAATAGAAAGAGAAATGGGGGGAACGCAGAGTCCCGAGTGTCTTCTTCCCGCTCATCGCTGCTAGTGGGTGTCTTCACTGCTGGTGGGAACGCAGAGTTGGGAGCTTGAATGCTTTTAGAGCTGCTCGTCGCCGTTGAGTGGAAGGACTTCTCATTGTCGTCGCACTAGGTTGAACGAAGAATACCTTCTCTTTGCCGTCAGCTTCCATTGTATTCTATAACTCGACAAGTCAAGTGGAAGGACGCCGGAATCTTTGTCAGAGCTAAAGACTGTCTTTGTTAAAGGCTGAGCCAACTTCATGGAGCTTATCGTCGGTGAGTTGTTGCACATTAAGGCCAAGAAAAAGCAACAAACTGATTTGCTGCACTTCCTCTGTCTGAGTTGGGTAAAAATTTACTCATTTGCTTTGTTTTGACTTGTTGGTGCGTTGGTAGATCTGTGATAATAATGCATTGGTTTCTTGGAGTTTCTTGGTAGATCTATTGAAGTATCACAGCCATCTATGACTAGTTAACAAAAAAATTCTAACTTGATTTGTTCCTCTGCTGTAATCTATCCCACAATGTAGGATTTGTTGAAGACTATAAAACCAGCCATCTATGACCTATTAAAGGAAAGGAAAATGTGTGTAGAATTATTGTAACAAAAAAAACTCAGCTTTAATGGTACAAAGAGAGTTGAATTATTGTAACAAAAAAAAAAAACTTAGCTTTAATCTATGAGAACAATTTAGCATGACATACCAAATTACCAACTTTGTAAGTTGCATTTTTTACCAGTCTAAAAACAGGTGGTTGGTATGCAACTTGTGTGTGAAGGTAAGAGCTTGAAAATCGATCAAGTGTATAGAAGTATCCCTAGATAGCTTTATGATCTAACAAATAGAAATAAAGGTCTAATCTACTTTTATGGTTGACTCATTGTAGTCTCATAATTAGTCTTCAAAATAGGAGTCCCATTGTTAGTTGAGATATATGTTAATAAATCTTTGTAATCCTGAGAAACTGATTTTTCATGAAATAATAAGGATGTACTACTCCATTTGAATCCACCTAATTATTAATGGACTTACTTCCTACACCCCATAAGATATCAAAACCCACCTATATATGAACATGTTAATTTCTCATTATTAAATAGGTTATATATGGTGCAATTTAATAATTATATGGTGCAATTTAATAATTAGATATATACATAAATTATTTGTTTAATGATTGTGGACAATCTACAAATCTATAATCTAATTGAAACAAGGTCAAAATAATTTAATTATATATGTGCAGGGGAGCTAACCCAATTTGGTGGCTTTTGAGTCATAAAAAATGTACATGAAGCAACCAATAAGACATCTACAATTCTAAAACTCGGCACTTGCTTAAATTAGTAGCTTACATCCATTTTTTCCTTCCTCCTTTATTCCGAGAGGCCCTAATCCCTCCACCCAAAAAATGTACATGAGGGGGATATTCACTGCTATCAATGGATGTATGATCGATTTTTTCCATCTTAAAATCTTAATGAACTAGGCCAATCAAATTAATGACTAATTTAGAATGTTTTGGAATTTTTCCAATCCTAGAAATCTTTTTTTCTTATTAATTAACTCACTGGTGCATTATAGGTTTCTTGGGATTGTCATCATGGGAAAAGGGGAAGAACACTCATCTCGTAACACCATCTAGCTCAAATACACCAACCCCGATATGTTATATTGTTTAAAAAACACAATAATTGAGTTGAGTTTATTTTCACAATACATTAACATCGAGCATTGGTTGCTAATTATCATTGTTGTTTTTATTTTAGGACATACCAATAACTTGTCCGAGCTTTGCAAATTACATGTCTGGTTACTATGGAGCAGTGCCTACATGGTCACCTACTTTTTTGCTATATCCAAATGGCAACCAATATCCATTTCAATATGGGATGACACCTCCGACGCCTCTCATCAATACAAGCTCCGCTACAAGCGTAACAGTTGATAAAGAGGATGGAGTAAATTGTAGGAAAACTGAAGTGCCATGTACTTCCTCTAGAATTGTTGAAACGAGTAAAGAGGATAGACCAGATTCTAAGGAAACTGATGACAAAAGTGCTAGGACACCTCAAACAATGCAAATAGATGGTGATGATATAATTGAGGAGCCAAAGTCGGGTATGCAGTTAATTAAGTATTATAAGGAATATGCTAAGAATTGTGGGTTTGGAGTGATGACACAAAGGAGTGAGAGGGGAGAGGATGGTAGTGTCAGATATGTCACCCTTGGTTGTGTTCGTGGTGGGAAGACTCAAAATAGGATGTTGAATGTCGCAAAACCACGTTCGACAGGAAAGAAGGATTGTAAGGCAAATATAAATACCTTAAAATTCGAGGGAAAGTTGCAGTTGACAACTGTTCATAATACCTATAATCACGATCTCAGTCCACAGAAATCTCGATTCTTTCAATGTAACAAAAAAGTGAGTGACTCCATAAAAAGAGTCCTAGATACAAACGACTTAGCTAGCATTCGAATGAACAAGAGTTTTTGATCTCTTGTTATTGGCGCTGGTGGATTCGAGAACCTCCCCTTTTTGGAAAAAGATTGTCGTAATTATATTGACAAGGCACGGCATCTACGACTTAGGATGCAGTACAAGAACGACGGGTTTTTTGCTTTGATGGATTTAGATGATGACGGGAGGTTGAAAAATATCTTCTGGGCAGACCCACGTAGTAGGGCAGCCTATCAGTATTTTGGTGATGTGATAACATTCGACACCACATACCTGACGAATAGATATGGGATGCCCTTTGCACCTTTTGTTGGTGTAAATCACCATGGGCAATCAATTCTTCTGGGGGCAAGGTTGATTTCTAGTGAGGATACAGAGACTTTTACAAGGTTATTCAAGACTTGGTTGCAATGTATGAATGATATAGCTCCAAAAGCTATTATCACAGATCAAGATAGAGCAATGAAAAATGCAATTGCTACTATCTTTCCGGAAACACGACATAGATTTTGCCTATGGCATATTCTGAAAAAAAGTCCCTGAGAAGCTTGGCTCTTATAGTGCGTACAAAACTGGGCTGAAAAATTAGTTGATGAAATGTGTATATGACACGCAAACTATTGAAGAGTTTGAGAGTTGTTGGGAGGGGTTCATTAACACTTTCAACTTGCATGAGAACGCCTAGTTGCAAAGTTTATATGCTGAGCGTGGCCATTGGGTACCGGTTTTTCTAAAAGAATTCTTTTAGGCTGGAATGAGTACAACCCAGCGAAGCGAAAGCATGAATACTTTTTTTGACGGTTATGTTCATGCGAGACCAACTTGAAAGAGTTTGTTGACCAGTTTGACAATTTATTGAAAAAGAAAATTGAGAATGAAAATAACTCGGACTTCCACTCATTTAATGTCACTATTTCCTGCATATCTAGATCTCCAATTGAAAAAAGATTTCAAGAGCTGTACACGAATGCTAAATTTATGGAAGTTCAGCAACAAGTCATGGGTGTGCTCGATATGGATCCATCTATACTTAAAAGGAATAGTGGAATAAAAACTTATCTGGTCGATGATGAAGTTCATGTTGAAGAGTTCAGTAAGTTGGTTACATATTCTGTGGAATTTAATGAGGAAGATTGTGATACAAGGTGTTCATGTGGGTTATTTCAGATGAGGGGGATATTGTGTAGGCATATTTTGGCTATATTCAAATGTAACCAAATAAAATCACTGCCGGCTAAGTACATTTTAGATCGATGGAGAAAATATATCAAAAAAAGATACACTTTAATCCGCAGTAGCTATGACGTAGGGGATCACCATCCAGATGCTAACAGATATTCACATCTATTGAATATCTGTTATCAGATGATAACTTATGCAGCGGATTCCAATGAGCACACTGAGGATGTAGAGGGAAAGCTATATGGGATGATTGACTTATATCGCCATAACCAACAAGCACTATCTATGACCCGAACAGGTTCCAATGTTGGTTGTCCGACATTGGAGCCAACTACAATTGGTAGTTCAAAGCTGATACTCAATCCACTAGTTGTGAGAGGGAAAGCCAGGCTCCCATCTCTGAGGAGAGCTTCCACGATGAAGAAACGGGTGTTGAAGGTTAAAGCAAATAAGCAAAAACCACCTGTAAAGGCACCTGTAAAAGGGAAACGTAAACAGGTGCACCATTTAAATAATTCTTTTTGCTTCAATTAAATTTATTATTGTCATTGCTAACTTTTTTTTTCTTTTAAAAAAAATTAATACATACACGTTTTGTTACTTACGTGATTATTAGGGAGATGGAGGAGATGCACCAATCCGAGACACATGCAGAAATTTATTTGGCCCATTAGATATAGATAAACTCACTGTTGGAAACGTGCAAGAAGAAGTATAATTGTCATTGTTATATATTGAATTGTTATATACTTATATTTGAATTGCTACTTATGGGGTTATTTTTGTAGTTTATCACTAGACTGATCTAGACAACTCAATTGTTGACATTAGTGGAATGCAGCTACGAGAAGCATTCATGGGGACTCAAGAAAGTGTAATAAAAAATAAACAGTTAATTTTTCCTTAATTTATCAACATAACTTGAAAATTGAGTTATATTAATTATAGATGCAACTTGGGTTGGATGGATCACAACCGAAGGAAGAGAATCAGTAGCTCGATGCAAATTATTTGTTGGAGTGCTTGTGTTCGGTTGATGGAGAAGCAACATTTTCAGATCATGCTGCTAAAGTTGCAGAGTTTGAAAAACTTTGATGGAGAAGTAGCAGCTTGTGACTTGGTTGTGTTCTTTTGATGGAGAAGCAGCTTTAGATCATGGTGCTTTTGTATTGGTTGTGATTTATTGTTAAGATTAGACTTGGTTATGTGGTATTTTTATGTGTATGATAAACAGTGGTGATTTATAAAGTATTTTTATGTGAACTGGAAGCTTGGCTCTCTTGGTTTTCTTGTGGTGTATTATACTCCATCTTGTGCTTAAGAATTTCAATGGTTTGGATGTAGTGGGTTATATGAAGTATTGAAGTGATGTTATATTTTATTTTTCATTGAAACTAGTTGTTGAAAGTGAGTGATAGAAGTTGTTGGATAACATTTTATTCTAGTGAGGAAACAGGTGCTCGGTATGGAGGAGATGTTACCTGAACATTAAGTTTCTATATCAGAATGATGTTACCTGAAAAATCATTTTATCCAACAAGGAACTTAAGCTTTGTTACCTAAACATCAAGTTTCAGGATGCACAATATGTTTTGTTCATCATGTTTCCCCTCACATAGGTATTGAACTTAACCATGTAAACCCAGACCATCACGATCTGTTTTGTTCATCATGTATAGGTATTGAACTTAAGCATGTAAACCCAGAACCTCAAGCATTGATATTCCAACGAAATCACAATAAAAACACAATAATGTGCATCAACTATTGTATTAACAATCAGACATCTACAATTGTTCAACCTTTTACAATTCCAACAAGAGTTCAAAAGCAAATACATTCCTCACTACATAGGTTCAACCTCTGTGATACAATTACACCAATATCCATTGCAAAATGACCAAAATGTAGTTACAGTATTTCCACCATCACTTAACATTACTTCTGACTTACTGAACAATATTAAGTTACAACTTTTTTGCAATAACCTTAATACAATCCAACATCACTTAGATACTAGTATGTAACAAATCAAAATAATGACTAAAGCCCAAAACAGCCGGAATAGTGTGCGGGAGTGCCTGATTTCAGCTTGTTGTTGAAGAAGCATCCACTCTTTTTTCATAATCTCCTCATTTATGCTAGCTAGCAAAATCTCTATCTTCTCGACCTCATCCCCTTTCTTTCGGAGCTGAATCTCCCTTTTCTCAATATCCTCGAGCATCTTGACCAGGTCTGCCTCCTTCCTTAACAATTCATTTTTCCTTTTCAAAAGGTCTTGTTCTATGTCTTGACTATTTGCCCACTTGAAATATTTACAGTAAGGTAGTCCCTAACCATTTTAAAGGAAAAGATTAGATATGCAAGAATATTGAGTAGGACTAAAAACGTAATGCAAATGTTTAAGATGAATGTTGTAATTACCTATTTGTACTTTCGACATCCTAAGAAGGCTCGGCCAGGATTTCTTCTAGTATTTGAGTATTTCAGTGTGGCTTCAACCTCACAAAGCACACTGGTGTACTCAAAGTATGATTTTCAACAGATGCAGAAGACATTGATGATGATGACATTCTAACCAAAACCAATTCACAATACAATAATCTATACAGCAGAAAAAAAAAAAAAACATTTTACAATAGCTAACATCAACCAAACTCGGCAAAGGGAAAATTAGATGCTTCATTAAATGAATACACAATAATGTACATCTTCCAAGCCAAAAAATAGAATTGATTTACTTCAATTCTAACAGCATGGAGTAACAATAGCCACCATCAACTAATTTGACAAAGCCACAATTAGATGCTTCATTAAATAAATACACAGTAATGTACCTCTTCTAAACCAAAAAACAGAATTGATTTACTTCAATTCTAACAGCATGGAGTAACAATAACTAACATCAACCAATAAGGCAAAGAGAAAATTAGATGCTTCATTAAATTCTACACAATAATGTACCTCTTCCAAACTAAAAAATAGAATTGATTTACTTCAATTCTAACATCATGGAGTAACGATAGCCACCATCAACCAGTTTGACAAAGCCACCATTAGATGCTTCATTAAATGAAAACACAATAATGTACATCTTCCAAACCATAAAACAGAACCACTTTTCTTCAATATAAATAGCATGGACTAACAATAGCCCCCATCAACCAGTTTGACAAAGCTACCATTAGATGCATCATTAAATTAATACACAATAATGTAGAAATGTAAATAAAAAAATAGAACTGATTTAATTAAATTAAAACTGATTTACTTAAATTAAAACACAATAATGTAGCAATCCAAACCAAAAAATAGAACTGATTTACTTAAATTAAAACACAATCATGTAGCAATCCAGACCAAAAAAAGAACTGATTTACTTAAGCTAAAATACATTACTTAAATTGAAACACAATAACGTAGCAATCCAAACAAAATAACAGAACTGATTTACTTAAATTAAAACACAATAATGTAGCAATCCAAAACAAAAAATAGAAATGATTTACTTAAATCAAAATACAATAATGTAGAAATCAAAAACAAAAAATAGAACTGATTTACTTAAATTAAAACACAACAATGTAGCAATCCAAACCGGACAGAACTGATTTACGTCAGGGTTCTTGCACACTCAATCAAACCTACAAATGCAATAACAAATCATCAGATGTCAAATATTAGAGAACTTACCATATTAGAAATAATTAGTTTTCAAATAAACGGGTTAGAGAGCTTACAATGCTTTAAGCTTCTCAGTCAATCATTCCGAGAATAAGACCATGTTGTTTAATTATGGTTAGGGATATGTAGAGAAATGAGAAATTTTAGAATCAGGGCTTTCAGAAAAAAGGGGAAATTTTAGGGTTAGGGTTTTCGAAAAAAGGAAAAATTTTAGGGTTAGGGTTTTCAAAATGCAGATTCTAAGGAAATTTTAGGGTTAGGGTTTTTGAAAAAATGGGAAATTTTAGGGTTAGGGTTTTCAAAATGAAGAGAAAGTGGAAATTTTAAAGTTAGGGTTTTCGAAAAAAATGGGAAATGAACGAGTTAGGATATTCAGAATGAAGAGAAAGATAAAATTTTAGGGTTAGGGTTATCGTGAATGCGATCTTGAAGATGGAAAATGAAGGAATACGAAGGATGCGATCTTGAAGATGGAAATGAAGGAACACGAAGGATGCGATCTTGAAGATGGAAAATGAAGGAACACGAAGGACCCCAACAGTTGAAGATGGAAAATGAAGAGAACGACGGAAGGAGATGGTGAAATCGAATGGGAGAAATATTTCTCCCAGAAATCAAAACGAAATGATTCTAGGAGATGGAAGAATCGAAACTCCGTATTCTGTGGGGAGAAAGGGATGAAATTTTGCAGTCGAAGAGAATGGGAGATGGGGGATGGTGATCCTGGTGAAAATATGGGAGAAGAATGAAATGAAAAGTTCATTGAAGTGCTTGACCTTGATTGTTTGTCATTATGGGCTACGGAAGGCGAAACGCACCGTTTAATTAAGACTTATGCCACATCGGAGCAGACTACTGCCTTCAGCATCTCTCTCTCTCTGAATCCTTCAAATTTCTTTCCTATTTCTTCAACTTTCTCCCCTATTTCAATCTATGTCTAGGAGAAATACATTCAAAGTTGATTTCTTATAAATTTTGTTCATTTTGAATCTTGGATTTTATTTTCTTGAAGAAGCATCGACACTTGGAAAAAGCTTCAGTGGTAAAAAAATCATAGGAATCAGAGAGAGATGCTGAAGGAAGTTTTTCTTTACACAGGAAAGAAGGAAGAAATTAGCAAGAAGGACATGGGAGAAAAAAAAATCCCGGCGGGTGGGTTTGGCGGGAGACCAAGTAAGGTGTATTTTAATTGAGTGAGGTGGGTTGTATAATTTTTTTTATGAAACCACGACATGATAGTTGCTTATTGGATGGTGTAAATGCCTTCTTTTCATTGTAACCAATCTCTAGCTTCTCTCTTTAAATTATTAAGGCAACTGACTCATCTCCTCAAAAGGAACAATTCTTCTACGGACAGTTGTGTGAAGAAGTTGGGATGCAGTTGACTGATGAGTTGGTTGCCACATTAGAATTAGAAAAAAAAAGAACTAAACATGTACAGTTCATACCCACACAGATACTTCGTCCAAAGCCTTTGTCCAGAGCATTTTCTTCCAAACTTCGTTGGAGGATTTTCGTGACAGTTGCAGATTTACCGTTTGAGGAGGAAACGAGTTTCTCATTTTAGATTTTGGATGGATATGTTTGAACTGACACTTGATATCTAACTATATTTTATCTCGCTTCTCTAGTTTCCCTGGTGTTCAAACTCTCATTTTTTCCCTTCAGATGACATTTATGGTAATGGGTTTCTTTGGTTCTTGGAAAATGGTAAATGCAATTGTCTCCAACCTTCATCTTTTTCTTCAAATGGGGTTTCCATGGTAGTGGGTTTTTTTTTTTTTTTTGAAAGGAAAACTCTTAAATGAAAAAGAAAATGACTTTCTTCTGCCTAAACAAAGTTTCGTTCGAGAAGTTGGCTACCCATTTCTAATTTATCAATTATTTGAGGTCATATGCATAGGATAGCATTTTGGCATATTAATGAAGAAATTACCATTACGAAAGGAAGGAAGCTTTGTTTTATTTCATTGTTTCCTTCTCCATCCTTTTAAAGCCAGACCAAGATTTTGAGAAGCCTGAAAATTGTAGTTCAACAACAAAGTCATACTTGGAGCCGGTTCCTACTACTAGGAAGGGCTTTTTCTTAATTCTTCACAAACAATAAATATAGCACAGGAACAGAATGGAAGACACTAGTAACATAGATTGTTATGAGATGCATGTGAATTGGTAAATCATTTTTTTTAATTCATTATTATCTTTTTCTTGCTTGGATCCTAATTCTTCCATCAATGGAAAAGTAGACAAATATTGAAATTGCAAGAAAGCTGGATCGACTGCTAGAACATGGGATCGATATTCTTAAAAAATGAAAAAAGAGGATGACAGGCTTCAATGCTAATTAAAAGGTTTGTTTATGCAATTTCAACTTTTACTGTTCCTTTTGTCTTTTGTGGTATTTAAAGATTGTAGTCGTACTTCTCTTCAATTGTAATTCCAGTTGTGGAGTTTTATCAAAATTTTAGGTTTTGAACTTGATCCTGAGGGCATCAAAGGTATGTTTTGGTACCCAAAGTATTATTTCACTTTAAAAAAGTCATTTTTTTCCACCCTATATTGAGCCCCATTCTAAGTTTGAATGGGTAATGGGACATCAGCATGATCGAATGGGTAACTGGTACCTCCCATTTGTAATATGATTTGATTGATACCTCTCATTTGTAATATGATTTGATTGATACCTCTCACTTGTAATATGATTTAAATGTTAAACATATATTCTATTATATTCATAGATGCAACTTGGACTAGATGGAACACAATCGAAGAGCGTGGATGGAACACAGTTGGAATGCTTATTGTAGAAGTGAATATTTTTTATACTTTGAAAATAAAAAGTACTCATGGTTTTTTGTTTTAGTAAAAAAAAATAATTCTGAGTTTGTGAGTATTTTAGTCAAATTTTGCAGCTAGCTACAGTGTCAAATTTGCAACAAACTTTGTTATAAAATGGGGACATCTGTTGTTGCTAGATGTCGAGAAGTTCAAGTATTTGTTATTTTATGGTTGAAAAACTGTTGTTTATGTGTATTTTTTTCATGAAGATGGGAAAAGGTCGAAGACCATTCTTTGTTTTTGAGAAGTGAATTACATTAGACTTGGTTCATGTATCGTATTTTGGCTAGATTGGTTCTCATTGTTGACAACTTATATTGTATTCCTGAAAGATTTTTTTTATGAACTTGCTGTCAAACTCTGAAACTTTGTAAATAATGAAGTGAAATAAGGGCTCATAATTAAGCTTTTCCAAAGCTTATTAACAATGTCTAGTGAAACCAAATAGGGATTTTCTGGTTTTACACCCACCAGTGCAGTAATGACATGTCATGTGCAACTGACTAAATACAAAGAGTTGATTGATATATCCACAGCATACAAGCTTTGCTTACATAACATAACAGTTACATAAACCAACCACATGGTTCCAAGTATCAAGAAAAACTCTACTATATATTTCTTTTAAACCACACATAGAGGCACTGCCTCTATGAGGAATGATTGGTTGAGAGGAATCTGGAGTTTGCTGTCCTTTTGGTGTTTGTCGTTGAGTGCAGCATGGGTGCAGCAGTTGTATTGCATCGTGGTTGTATTCTTAGTGCTGCATGGCTTGCATGCAGTACGTACAGAAGAGGTGCAGCAGTATCTGTTGTGAGTAGTGGTCCTGGTTCGTTGTCTTCTGTATGTGATGCTTGAACAGTCCCCCTCAAGTCAAGCTGCAGTGAACGGAGGCATAGACTTGAGCAAACAACTTGGAATCGCGTAGCTGATAATGGTTTTGTCAATGCATTTGCGAGTTGGTCTTTGCCTGAGATAAAGGCTACTGTTAGGGACTTGTTAAGAACACGATTTCTCACAAAGTGGAAGTCTATTTCCACGTGTTTGGTTCTTGCATAAAAGACTGGGTTGGAGGACAAATATGTTGCTCCTAGGTTGTCACAAAACAAGTTCGGTGCAGCTGTGAGGTGGATGCCGAGGTCTTTGAAAAGATTTTGTAGCCATATGACTTCAGTTGTAGCGTTTGCTATTGATTTGAACTCTGCTTCAGTAGATGATCTCGCTATTGTAGGCTGCTTTTTAGAGGACCAAGATATTAAGTTAGACCCTGAGAATAGACAGTAAGCACTTGTTGATTTTTTGTCGTCAGGACAGCCGGTCCAGACGGCGTCTGAAAAAGCTGTGATGTTCATAGATGAGGACTTAGAGAACTGCAGACCAAGGTTGGATGTGTGTTTTAAATACCTCAATATCCGTTTAACTGCTTGCCAGTGGGGAACTCTTGGAGCATGCATATATTGGCAGACTTTGCTTACCGCAAAGGTCAAGTCCGGCCTTGTAAATGATAGATATTGAAGGGAACCTACGGTGCTGCAATAGAGAGATGGGTCTTCAAACATATTTCCAAAGTGCAAGCTTAACTTTTCAGAAACTAACATTGGAGTTTTCATAGGCTTGGCTAAGAGCATATTTGTCCTTTCGAGCAAATCGGTGATATACTTCTTCTGAGTTAAGAAAGTCCATCAGCATTGTATGTTGCTTCAATGCCTAAGAAGAAATGGAGTTTGCCAAGATCACTGATCGGAACAACTATTCTTAGAGCATGAAGCAGTGCAGTGATGCAGTTGATGTTAAAACCAGTGATAAGCAAGTCATCGATGTACACCAAGACATATAGAGCAGAGGAAGCATTAACCTTGACAAATAAGGAGGAATCTGCAGTTGAAATGTTGAGTCCGAGTTCCACAAGCTTTTGGCTTAGGGGAGAATACCACACCTTGGGTGATTGTTTTAAACCATAAATCGCCTTTTTGAGCTTGCATACATGAGTGGGAAACTGCGGGTGAGTGAAGCTAGGAGGTTGTGACATGAACATGGTTTCATTGAGAGGACCGTGAAGAAAAGCATTTTGGACGTCATATTGTTGAACTGGCCAACCTTTGGTTACAGCAAGAGCTAAGACGAGTCTTATAGTTGTAGCCTTCACAACTGGACTGAACGTTTGATCGTAGTCGATGCTAGATTGCTGTAGAAAACCTTTTGCTACTAGACGGGCCTTTCTTCTTTCAATGGTACCGTTAGAAAGTTTCTTTGTTCTGAACACCCATTTGCATGATACAATATTCTGGGCTTGTGAAGCTGGAACCAGTGTCCATGTTTCATTTTCTAAGAGAGCATTGAATTCTTTTGACATGGCTTCACGCCAATCTGAAAACTTCTATGCTACTGAAAACAGGTTGGAGTTTCCGGTATGTTGCTGAAGGTGGTGATTGAGATATGGGCTTTTGGTGATGGCCATCGGATGGTACCATTGGTGTACTGTCGTGGGCAGGAGGAGGCAATTTGTGAGCGAGTTACCATGGACCTTGAGTTTGTGGTTGGTGGTTCTTGAGTTTGGTCATTCTGAGTCTGTGTTGATGGAGAGGGAAGTCTCGATGGAGGTGATGGGGATTGTGTGGGAATTGGGCCAAGTATGGATTGGGTCTGTTGTGTTTGAGGTGGAATGGAGTTAAAAATTGGAATGAGGGTTCTGTTTTGGTCAAATATTGGGTCAGAGTCGAGTTTGGCTTGTTCTGAAAAAGGGAAGAAGTCCTCATTGTGTTTTATATCTTTGGAGATATAAACTTGTTTTGAAGGGATGTGATAGCATATTGAACCATGGTGAGTTGGACTGATACCGAAATAGACACATTGAAGGGACCGAAAGTCGAATTTGTTTTTATTGTATGCCCATTTGAGTGGCCAACAGGCCAATCCGAATACACTGATGAGATTAAAATCTGAGTTCTTTTTGTGAAGTATGAAGAATGGAGATGAAAAATTAAGTGAAGAGGATGGAAGCAGTTTAATTAAGCGCACTGCATGTTGGAAGGCATATGGCCAAAAATCTAAAGGAATGGAGGCATGTGCAAGTAAGGCTAGGCCGGAGTCAACAATGTGTCTATGCTTTCTTTCAATGATGCCATTTTGAGTGTGGGTGTGAGGGCATGTGATTCGGTGCATGATTCCAGAGGTGGAGAGAAGCTCAGTGAAGGACCTAAACTCCCCTTCCCAATCTGTTTGAATTTGTTTGATTTTGGTTTTGAATTGCAACTCAACGTAAGCTTTAAATTTGATGAAAGTAGGCAAAGCTTGAGATTTAGTTTGTAGAGGAAATAGCCAAGTGTATCTTGATTAATCGTCTACAAATGAAATATAAAACCGAAAACCATCCTCAGAAACATGAGGAGATGGTCCCCATAAGTCACTAAATACAAGCTAGAAAGGAGCAACAGATTTTGTTTTTCTAGTTGGTGCTGGTTTGCGGTGGTGTTTGGCCATTGCACAGGCATTACAAAAATGCAAAGACAACATTTCATCAAAAGGTAAGCCATGTTGAAGAAGAACTTGATGCACGACCTTGAGTGAAGGGTGTCCAAGGCGTGAGTGCCATGTAGAAATGGAGTTGCATGTACTGGAATATGCTTGAAGAGATGGAGTGGAGAAAGTGTAAAGGCTATTATTTGTTTTCCCTTGAAGTAGAAGAGTCCCCGTGGTGCAATCCTTTACATAAAAATGATCAGAGACAAAATAAACGTGATTATCGATGCAAAATTGCTGGACAGAAATGAGGTTTTTGTTAAAAGTAGGAACACATAGCATTTTTGTTAAAATGAAAGGAGATGAAGTTGAGGGAAATAGGGCTGAACCAGTTTGTGTGATTGGAACAAGAGATCCATCACCAACTCGTAGTTGATCTATTCCTTGGTAATGGTGCAGTGGAGGTTCAGGTTAGCTAGCTCACTAGTTATGTGATTTGTTGCTGCCGTGTCAGGATACCAGGTACCATCCGTGGCATAGGCCAAGGCAGAGGCTATGTACTGAGCTGAGGCAAGAGCATTTGTGGTGTAGGACTGATTGAAGCGATGGAAGCATGTAAGGCCCGTGTGGCCAGCCCTGTTGCATACTTGACACATAGGACGAGTGTCAGTAGAAGGTGTAAAGGAACCAGTTTGAGAAGTACCTGAGTAGGCAGAAGAACCATGCCCATGGTTGCTTGTACGTCCCCCTCGGTTGTTGCATCCACGACCACGTGAGCCTCATTTATTAGCAAAAGATTGAGGACTGTGAGCAGAGAAATGTGCTGAAGGATCAGAGAAAATAGTGGTATTTGTGGCATGATGCTGCAGTCGAGCTTCGTGGGCTAAGAGATGTCCAAGAAGGGAATCTGTGGATATCGGATCTTTTCTTGTCGTAACAGAGGACACTAGGGGATCGTAGTCAGGACCAATTCCCGCTAAGAGGTAAGGTACAAATTCATTAGAAGGTAATGGACGGCCAGCAGCAGCCATTGTGTCTGCTAAGGTTTTTGCACGGCGAAAATACACCAAAATGGAGTCACTGCCTTTCTTGAGTGAGGCAAGTTGGAGCTGTGTTTGAATTAAGTGTGCTTGAGATGAAGACGCATAGGAAGATTCTAGTGATAGCCAGACATCACGGGCAGTGGCACAACCAACTACTTAGGCAATGATAGATTCAGAGAGGGAGAAGATTAAAGCCGACATAACCAACTGATCTTGCTGGAGCCAATGTTCATACTCTGGGTTGGGCAAAGAGTTGGAAAGAAGAATGGGAGGGGCTGGGCAAGTCCTATCAGCATATTTGAATAATCTTTGGCCACGGAGGTAAGGAACAAGTTGCACCTTCCATAAGAGATAGTTTTCTGGATTTAGTTTGACAGATAGTATGTGGAAAAGATTAGGTGAAGGAAGGGATGGAAGAGAGGTGGGTGAAGGAGAAGAAATAGTGTCAGAGGAGGTAGACATTATGGACGATTAGTCCTTAGGTATGCTCTGATACCATGTCAAGAAAAACTCTACTATATATTTCTTTTCAACCACACACAGAGGCACTGCCTCTCAACATGTGTATATATACACAAGTAGGATGCGAATATTCTTTACATTTTAAGTTTCAGATAATACAAAAACTTATGAGGGATGATTGGTTGAGAGGAATCTGGAGTGTGCAGTCCTTTTGGTGTTTGTCGTCGAGTGCAGCATGGGTGCAGCAACTGTACTGCATCGTGGTTGTATTCTTAGTGCTGCATGGCTTGCATGCAGTACGTACAGAAGAGGTGCAGCAGTATCCGTTGTGAGTGGTGGTCCTGGTTCGTCGTCTTCTATACGTGATGCTTGAACACCAAGAAAGAAAATTAGTGATGAATATTCATTTGCTATTTCATCCAATTCTTGTCCCGTGTTTCGAAAAAAATTCACCAGCACGTTATGTGAGGGCCTTCCTACCATCACTTATCCAGGACCCAGGTTATAAAGCTTTATCACTTACTGGCCTATGTGATTTGCTCGTGTCAATAGGGTAAAGAGGATTTCATTCTGTAGCAAAAATGTATATTAGTATATACTAGCTTGACCAAATGCTCTTATGATATTAAAAAAAAATTGTATAGAAATATAACAATAATAATAATACAGAAAGATTAATACCTTGCTTCTAGCTCGCATATGGCTTCATATAATCGATCGATATGACTTCAAAACCGCAATATGAGATCAAAGAGCAAAAAGAGTGACTTGCAAAGGGTTTAGGAACGTTCTCCAATAAGGGATTTTTCTACAATTGAATGGAGATATTTCTCGTGTGCAGCTAGTAGATCATCAAGATCCTTTGCTACCTCTAATTCACTTGATAAATTTGACCTTTTCATTGCAAGTTTTTTACAAAATGGTTCATGTCATCCCAAAGAACGTGGCGTTGCCGCAATGTCGAAAGTAACTGGAATTTGACAACACACTGCAGCTTAGTGAAGGAATGAGAAGTGATACAGTTCAGTTTCGTTGTCTTCCAAGCACCAATAAGCCCATGCTCCACCTGCCTAAACTTCCACAGGAAATTAAAAATTCTTAAATACCTTGCCATAACAAATTCTGTAAACACTATAAGGGCACTCTTGCATCATATTCTAAGGCAAGTGATAAAAGAGGAAACAAAAAACAGAGTAACTAAAGGGATTGCAAGCATAAAAATGTGCATACCACAAAGCAATTGGAACTCAAAAACAGAGTAATTACATAGTTCGTGTAACCCAAAAATCTACCAAAAAGTCCACAGTTCCAACAACCCCATAACAACCATGAAGTTCATTGTTAAGAGAAGAATTGGTAAAAGGTTTCTTATCTTTCTCATTGATCTTTGTAGGAATATACAGACATCTGTATATGACTTTACATGGAAAGAAAATAAAATCAGCTTTACAAATGAATGAAATCAGTTATACAAGTAAACATATATTCTATAATGGTGAGATTACTAGAAACATGGGATTACTTAGAATCATGGAATTGCTAGAATCATGGAGTTGATAGTCTGTAATACTCCCCCTCAAGTTGGTGCATGGAGATCCGTAATGCCCAACTTGTGAGATAAGTGATGAAAAAGATCAGATCCCAAAGCTTTGGTGAAGATATCGGCAATTTGCTCAGAAGATGGAAGATGAGCGGTGGTAAAAAGACCAGAATGAAGCTTGTCGCGTACAATGTGTTAGTCAATCTCAATGTGTTTGGTACGCTCATGAAAAACTGGATTTTGAGCAATGTGGAGGGTGGACTGATTGTCACAATAGAGAGTCATAGGAGTGTTATGTGAGATGCTGAGGTCATGAAGGAGCTGCTGTAACCAGACTAGTTCGCATGTGGTGACTGCCATGGCACGATATTCAGCTTCTGTAGAGGAGCGAGCAACTGTAGTTTGTTTCTTAGTAAGCCAAGAAATGGGACTAGAACCAAGTGTGACGAAGAAGCATGTGGTGAAGCGTCGAGTAGTAGGACAACTAGCCCAATCAGAATCTGTGTAAGCACTAACATGAAGATCATTAGAAGAGGGAAAGAAAATGCCTTGTCCTGGAGCGCCTTTAATGTAGCGGAGAACATGAGTGGCGGCTGTCATGTGAGAAAGTCGAGGAGCATGCATGAATTGACTGAGAATATTAATTGCAAAGACAATGTCGGGTCTAGTGATGGTGAGATAGATGAGTCATCCAGCTAATCGTTGGTAAGGAGCGGGATCAGGAAAAGGGTCACCATTAGTGTCGTTGAGCTTCAGATTTTGTTCCATGGGAAATTGAGCAGGGCGAGAGCCAAGTTGACCACTATCGGCAAGAATGTCCAGAGCATATTTTTGCTGATTAAGAAAAATGCCAAAAGGAGAGCGAGCAACTTCAAGTCCAAGGAAATATTTGAGAGGTCCGAGATCCTTGGTTTTGAAGTGAGTTGAAATAACATATTTGAAAAAGGTGACCTGAGAGAGATCATTGCCAGCGACCAAGATGTCGTCCACATATACAAGAATAAGTGTAAGACTAGTTAGTAGGAGTAGTCAAGGTGAACAGAGAGTGGTCTGCTTGAGATTGAACAAAACCTGCATTAAGAAGAACTGAGGTTAGTTTAAAAAACCAGTTGTGGGATACTTGCTTGAGGCCATAGAGGGATTTCTAGAGATGGCATACGCGAGTCTCCTCGTTAATACAGTATCCAGGTGGTGGGGTCATGTAAACTTCTTCATCAAGTTCACCATACAGGAAGGCATTGTGGACGTCCATTTGGTGAATGATCCAATTTTTGGTGGCAGCAACAGCGAGTACACAGCGGACTGTGGTCATTTTGGCCATCGGAGCAAATGTTTCATGGTAATCTATGCCTTTCACTTGAGTGTAGCCTTTGGCCACTAGTTTGGCCTTGTAGCACTCAACAGTACAGTCAGTTCGAAGTTTGGTCTTGAAAACCCATTTGCAACCGATGCGTTTCTTACCACTGGGGAGAGGTTCAAGTGTCCAAGTGGAGTTTTCTTCAAAGGCACGGAGTTCAGAGGTCATAGCTTCACGCCAGTGAGAGTGGCGATTAGCTTCTGAGTAACAGATAGGTTCAACAGATGCAGTAAGGACAATTAAGAAAGGATAATAAGCTGGTAAAAAACGAGAGTAAGACAAAAAAGCAGATAAAGGATGAGAAGTACCTGAGGATTGTGCAGCGGTTGAAGAAGCAATGGACTCCGTGGGTATGGTGGGGCAAACATAATCAAGAAGGTATGCTAGTCGAGTGATGTGGCGACGGGGACGGGAAGGTGGGATAGATTCAGGGGCAGGATCAAGGTTTATGGCTGGTGATGAGGGAGGTGAGATAGGTTCTGGAATGGGTAAGGGAAGAATGATGGAGTTGGGGGAAGGTGGAAATTGGTCTTCATGAAAGGTGACATCTCGCGAATAGAAATTGGTGTCGGTGTCAAGGTTATATAATTTGTAAGCTTTGTGGTTGCTAGGATAACCGATGAAGACACAACGGGATGCTCGAGGTGAGAATTTATCTCAATTGGCTGTGAGAGTCTGGGCATAGCATAGACAACCAAAAACACGTAGATGGATGTAAGTAGGTTGTGTGTTGAGAAGAAGTTGAAAAGGAGTTTTATTTTGGAGAGACTGGCTAGGGGTCCGATTGATGAGGTAGGCAGCGATGAGGATGCATTCGCCCCAAAATTTAAGGGGTAAATGTGCCTGAAAGCAAAGACTTTGTGCCACATTCAGAAGATGCCTGTGTTTACGCTCAGCAACACCATTTTGTTGAGGAGTTTTAACACAGGTACGTTCATGAATAATGTCATGGTTTTGAAAATAATTTTGGAGATTAGGAGACATAAATTCTTGGCCATTGTTTGTGCGGACAAATTTGACCATGGAATTGAATTGAGTTTTAACGAGAGCAAAGAAGTGCATTAAATGACTAAAGGTCTCTGATTTAAAACGCATTAAATAAATCCACGTTGTGCATGAGAAATCATCAATGATAGTCAAAAAATAATGAGCTCCAGAAATAGAAGTGGTGGAATATCCACCCCAAATATCACAATAAAGTCGATTAAAAGGAATCGTACTTTTATTAGAATTAATTTGAAATGGTAAGCGGGTGTGCTTAGAATGAGCACAAATGTCACAATGAGAAATAGTACAAGGACTATCAAAATTAGAGGGAATAAGAAAGCTAGAGGGAAAACCTAAACGTTGATGTCGTAAGGTCTTATTATTAGGTTTGTGAGCGGAGAAGACAGCGGATTGTTAGGGACGGAAGATGTAGAGTCCATTGCAAGCTTCACTCGCTCCAATCAGCCTCGTCAATTGATGGTCCTGAAAAAAAAAAAAATAATTAGAGGATGAGAAAGTGACAACACAAGATAAGTGGCTAGTTATTTGAGGGATAGAGAGGAGATTATAATGAAATGAAGGGACAAATAAGACATTTGACAAAGTTAAGGTTTCGGATAGAGGGATGGAGCCGACTCCTTCAACTGGGATGGTCTCTCCTGTGGGCAATCTGGCTTGCCGAGCCATGGGTGGCAATCTGACTAGCGCCACTGTCGATGATCCAATCCTTCTGAGAGTCGAAAATGGGAGGCATTGTGAAGGAGTTACCCACAAAATTGGCTGTCGAATGAGAGGGGTGAAACAAACTAATCAGTGGCTGGTAGCTTTCCAAAAAAAGACCTAGTACTGGGCTCGAAGGGGAGGCGTCGGCGAGAAGGAATGGAGAAGAAAGGTTGGGAGAATCTGTGGAGGATGTCATCGGCAAGAAAATAAAGGTATGTTTTAGGATCTTATTTTGGCTGATATCATGTTAAGAGAATAATTGTTTAAAGGTTTCTTATCTTTCTCATTGATCTTTGTAGGAATATATAGACATCTGTATATGACTTTACATGGAAAGAAAATAAAATCAGCTTTACAAATGAATGAAATCAGTTATACAAGTAAACATATATTCTGTAATGTTGAGATTGCTAGAAACATGGGATTACTTAGAATCATGGAATTGCTAGAATCATGGAGTTGATAGTCTGTAATATTCATGGACCTAACAACTAGAAAATCAAGCATCTCGAACAACTAGAACAATAAAACAACTAAAATTGCATTTCAAGATTTTTTTGAGAGATTTCTTATGAGAGATCTAAAAACAACAAAAACTAATACTCCATAACATATGACAGACCTGGAAGAGATTCCATGCTCTAGGAATGTAAACATTTGCCAAAACCAAAGCCAAAAAGAGAAAAACAATTTCACAATGGAGAAAAAATCATATCGAATGATCTTAAAGATATTTGAAGGAGCAGGTGGTGACCGGGAAAGAGTACGTACCGTCGGAACAACTAGGTGGCTAGTGGCGAGTGGCAATGGGGAAGTGGATGCAGAGAACCCCTTCTGAAGGTGAGAATGTTCTTGAGAGAATGAAGAAAGGGACCCTATTCTAAAATGGTGTGTTTTGCAATAAAGAGAAATGTTGCGTTTCGGTGTTCTAATTTCCCTCCTATGTTCTAATTTTCTTTCCCGCCCTGTGTTTCATTCGGTTTCAGCATCCCAAATTAAATGAAACAAAGCATTTCATTAAACATCCACATCATATGACTGTCCAACGCCTACACGAACTGACTATGCCTGCACGAACTGACTGCATTTAGAATTTTCCCAAAAGGATTCCTGCAATGATATTCTGGAAGCATTACACCAACAAAATTGATACTAGTGGTCCCAAGTTTGTTTACAAATTCACAATAGAATTCTGTGTAAATGAAATTCAGTTTCATTCGAGTAGTCTATATAAATAAGTTCACTGGACTATTAACTTGAGTACGACCGGCTAGAGAGAAGGCAGAGCTTCTCTATCTAGGAGGTGTATTGTTTTCCTGCACTTAGTGTTGCTCCTTTTCTGCAAGTTTTTTTCCTACTTTACTTAGTGTATCCTGCACTTTGTGTATCGTTTTCTGCAAGTTTCTTTGAATTAAACCTCTACAACACCTTCAAACAATGGACTTGGAATCCCTCATCACTCAAACTGAAGCGTTGTCATGGCATGATCTCAAACTTCAACCTACACCAGAAAAAGCCATAGTCACTTCAAACAAAATCCTGATTGGAAGGTTAGTTGCAGATAGACCTCTTAACAAATATGCCATTCACTCATGCATAAAAGCATAATGGAATTTTATCCAAGATTTTCTCATAGAAGATCTGGAGACAAATAAATTCATTTTCACTTTTAGAACTCTCCAAGATAAACTTCGTGTCCTCAACCAAGCCCCTTGGAATTTTAAAGAGCATCTGTTAGTCCTTAAATCTTGGCCTCTTGGAGCTACTCTCCAAGAAATCAATCTAAACCATTCTACTTTTTATGTACAAATTCATGGGCTTCCCCTTGATTATATAACTTATGACAATGCTGTTGAAATTCGGAAAGCACTTGGGGCTTTAATTAAGGTGGAAGAAGATCCCCTATATGGTTTAGCTTTCAGAAAATACATTAGACTCAAGGTTGAGATTGATGTCACAAAACCTCTTCAACAAGGTTTCATGATGCCGAGGGAAGACAATCCTGAAGTTTGGATAGCAATCAAGTATGAAAAATTAACATACTTTTGCTATGCCTGTGGTAGACTCGGCCATGAACAAGTTTTTTGTGGTTTTTTACACTCCAATGCTACAAGACTTAATTACGGTCCATGGATAAGAGCAGAATACATGAGCAACCTCGGCAACACACAAGCATTTCAACAAACAGTTAGAGGACAAAGTGGGGAAAATGATCAATTGGAGAACAAAGCCCGCACTTCACACTCTCAATCCTATGGAGGAATCAACCAAGCTATCCAAGTACAACTCGAGCAACATACTCATGATCTAACCCAACCAGTTTTGAAAGGAAAACAGAGTTTTACAAAGGATCCAATCGAGACTCACATCTTACCAAAGAGAAAGCCAGGTAGTCATCTCATCATCCCAGGTGAATGGTTAAAATTACAACCGGGAAACCCAATTTCAGATGCAGGAGAAAGCTCCAAGCCAAAGCCTCACCACGACAATCCCATTTCCGAAGGAATTTTCCTACACACGATCCCTGCAAAAAATCAAACACTATTCAGTTACAGTGATCCGACCCCAATCAATGCTCCAACTAACAGAGTAAAGATTATCACTGTTGAGCCACCTACCGATTCCAGCACACTCGGTTTCTGCTGCAATAAGATCGAGGGTTTGTCGCCGGGCTCAGAAAAACACTTACGTGGAGGAATAAAATCGTTCCAGCCGACCCAGCCATTAACGCCATCCTCAGCGGTCAACAACAACCCGTGGGACACACAGTGGCAGCAGATATTTTCGGCTATGAATGGTATGAAATACAGAGATAAAACACAAGATCTTGGGCTTCATCTGGCCCAGCAATGTGAAACTCGGCCCACCACTCAAATTGAAATTCGGCCTTCTTTAATGAGCCCACGGTTTCCAACTCAAGCCCATCTTATTCAGTTATCAATAGACAGCCAAAAGAATCAGTCAATGGGCCCAGAAAATCCTTTTATTTCAATGGACAGCAACTCATTCCAAAATTACAATCTTCCCAACCAAGCACGAAAGGGCGTTCTAACTCTCCAACTGCTAGAGGATACTAACTCAACTCAAGAGATAAGATCCACTGAATCATTTTCTACACCCATGCAGAAACTCAAAAGGAAACTTGTGGATTTAACTGAACCTCCCATCTTGCAACCAAATAAGCAGGCTGTTACTGAAACTACTGTCATCCCAATGCATCAAGACATGAAATTCACTGAAGCACCAAAAAGGAAATCCCAACGTATCATCAAAAGAGAGAAAACAGAGCCTCAGATTGATACAGGAAATAAGTCACAGTCAGAGGAAGCTACTTTGGCCCTTACGCTTCTGGAGCTGAATTCAGGCACAATAGGCAAACAGAAAAAAACAAAAGGAAAATCCAGATTCAACCCATATAGTGTTTCTGCTTCACCGTCCCTACGTAAATCCAAAAAAGCTAACGAGGCAAGCTACAAAATGCCTCCAAATACTAAATGAGGACACTAGCTTGGAATTGCAGGGGACTTGCCCGACCCAAAGCAATTAGAAACTTAAGGGCGAATATTAGGAAATATAACCCGGATATAGTCTTTTTGTCGGAAACCTTGGTATCGGATGATCGTACCATATTTATTGTAAATAGTTTAGGTTTCCATCTTTTTGTTAGCTCTCCTGCTGATAGTAAAAAAGGGGGGCTTCTTCTTTTGTGGAGACCGGGTTTGGATCTTGAACCAGTTAATATTAGTATGAATGCTATTTCTGTTTTGGTGTATTCGGATCCATCTCATCACCTATGGCTGTTAACTTTTGTTTATGCCCCAGCTCACCATCACCTTAAACCATCTTTTTGGAGTCACCTGGACTCAGTACAACATGCTTTCAAAGGGCCATGGATGTGTATAGGAGATTTTAATGAAGTGATAAATCAACAACAAAAGTATGGGGGACGCCCTTTCCATCAAAATCAAAACTGTTGTCTCAAAGCAGCAATGGATCATCATGGTCTCATAGATATAGGCTACTCGGACCCGAAATATACATGGACTAATAATAGAAGTGGTTTGGCCCTAATCAGAGAAAGACTAGATAGAGCGATTGCAAACCAAGAATGGAGATTACTATTTCCTGATGCATCGCTACAAAATTTGGCATCGTCTGCATCAGATCATCATCCACTTCTGCTACAAACATCCAAAAATCTGAAACCAGCTTCCTCGTTCAAATTTGAAGAATTTTGGATCTATGAGCCTCTCAGTCACAATGTTATCCGAGAACAATGGAGCAAATTTTTTCTAGGAAACCCATCCTATATTCTATGCAGAAAAATTCAAGCAACCAAAGAAGCTCTTAAACTCTGGAATCAACACTACTTCGGGCGAATCCAAAATAATATTCAAAACCTGGAAACAGAACTACTTGAAGTACAGAGTAAGCAAATGCAAGATTTCAACCAGGAAAGAGAAACTTATCTTCAGCACAACCTCCACAAGCAGAGAGAATATGAGGAATCCCTATGGCGACAAAAGTCAAGAACAACATGGCTCACCTCAACAGACCTCAACACCAAATTCTACCACTTACAAACGACGATCAAAAGAAGAAGAAACTTAATAGACATCATCAAGCTGAATCCAGGTAATTGGTCTATGGATCAATCTATTACAAGAACAACATGGCTCACCTCAACAGACCTCAACACCAAATTCTACCACTTACAAACGACGATCAAAAGAAGAAGAAACTCAATGGACATCATCAAGCTGAATCCAGGTAATTGGTCTATGGATCAATCTATTATTGAAAATGCTTTTGTTAGTCATTTTCGGTCCATATATACTTCATCAAATCCAAGCTTCCCGGCCAACTTAGGCAACTTATTTGATAAGCAAATCACAGATCAAGATAATGAAAATTTGTTAGCAGTGCCAAATGAAGTTGAAATTTTCGGTGCCCTAAAACAAATTTATAACCACAAAGCACCAGGCCCAGATGGTATGACAGCACTCTTTTTCAGACACTACTGGAATATTATCAAAAAGGAAGTGATAGAAGCAGTGCAGAACTTTTTCAGGAGTGGAAAATTATTAAAGCAAATAAACCATACCAATCTAGCTCTCATCCCAAAAATTCCTAACCCAAACAATCCGAGCCATTATCGCCCAATCAGCCTCACAAATGTCATTTACAAGCTCATTACCAAAATTTTGGCTAACCGTTTCAAAACAACTTTAGATGACATCATATCATCATTTCAAACAGCATTTGTTTCAGGTCGCAATATCAAGGAAAATACAATAATTGCGCATGAACTATTCCATCATCTTAAGACAAAAGGGGGGAAAAAAGGTCAAATGGCAATAAAGTTAGATATGGAAAAAGCCTTTGATATGGTTGAATGGAATTTCTTATTCTTGGTAATGGAATTAGTGGGATATAGCACAGGTTGGATCAACTTGATTAAAGAATGCATTACGACAGCTACATTTTCAATTCTCATAAACGGCAAGCCATGTGGATTCTTTAAAGCACAAAGGGGTTTAAGACAAGGCGATCCAATATCCCCTTTCCTTTTCATTTTAGTAACAAAGGTGTTATCCAGGATTATTTCGCAAGAAGAAGCAAAAGGAAATTTGGAAGGGATAAAAATCAGTAGGCATAGCCCGCCAGTATCACACTTTCTATTTGCAGATGACACGATTATTTTTGCCAAAGCTGCAACAGAAAATGCCCAAGTAATCAATGAAAGCTTGGAAACATTCCAACAGTGGTCAGGGCAAAAGATCAATATGCACAAATCTACTATTTTTATCACGAGGAAAGTGAACCCTGCAGTCAAAACAAAAATTCATCATCGTCTTCCTTATAAGCTCTCTACGGGAAAAATGAAATATTTGGGGCTTCCAATCTATTGGCAGAAAAAAGAAAGAAAATTTTCAAAACATCTTTAAACCGGGTGGAGAAAAAATTAGAAGGATGGAAATTAAAAACACTTTCACAAGCGGGCCGAACAATGCTGATCAGAAATGTCACCAGTACTATTCCTACCTATACTATGTCAACTTTTCAGCTTCCTAAGACAGTGTGCAAGATCCTAGATACAAACTTTAAAAATTTCTGGTGGGGATTCCCAAAAGATAAGTCTCATAACTTGACCCTCAAGTCTTGGAAATCTATATGCCAACCAAAAATTCTTGGAGGTCTTGGAATAAGACAAATGACGGATATGAACAAAGCACTATTCACCAAAACAGGATGGGAAATTAGTGAAAACAAGAATGGCCTTTGGTATAATATCCTAGCATCAAAATACCTCAGAAATTCAAACTTTTGGCAAGTAACACAAAAACAATTAGACTCTTATTTCTGGAAAAGCATTCTACAAACAAGGGAAATACTCATAAAAGGAAGATGCACTCAGATCAACAATGGTACCACGACCAGTATATGGGAAGAACCTTGGATACCAACAATGGAAAATTTCAGACCAAAACCACTACATAATATGGATCAATCTCACCCAGATATGAAAGTCTCAGATATCATCATAGGTCATCCAAGACAATGGGATCTAGGAAAATTGCAGAGTCTATTTGATCAAGAAAGCAACAACGAAATTCAGAAAATTCACATCCCGATTCTCTCTCAACTTCAAGATAAAATGATCTGGGTCCCATCCAAGACTAGCAATTTTACAATTAAATCTGCATATCAATTGATCATCAATGGACTATCAGCAAATCAACAAAATGCAACCCAAACACAAAGTCTCTTCAAGTCAATTTGGAAGCTGAAAATCCATGAAAGGCATAAATTACTTATATGGAAGCTGCAATGGAACATTCTCCCAACAAAGACAAGAGTGAATGAAGCTATCTCTAGATCAATTTCAGATGAATGCCCTTTATGCAACCAAGCAGAGGAAACAACAATCCACATCTTTGTGAAATGCCCTGTTGTGCGAATTCTAAAGCTCATGGCCTCTAAATCTCGAAAATCTGCCAATTCACTCAATTACAGATTGGATTCGAATGATTATCCATCCAAAGGAAGAATTAGGCCTTCATGACACAAAGATTCATCATTTTCAACTCTTTGCAATCACAACATTAGATTTCATCTGGAAACAAAGAAATGACATTGTGCATAACCAACTCATTTTCTCACTGGAGACAGCCAAAACACAGTTAAGCCATATCTATCTCAACTATCAAGACGCTTGGAAAGACAAGAAGAAAAAGGAGTTCGAAAAATGGAAACCACCACCCAGAAGCTTTCTAAGCTACTCTTTTGATGCTGCAGTCAGAGAAAATTTCTCAACTATTTCTGTAGTTTGCAGAGATCATTCAGGTAAATTCATAAAAATACAGGCTGAAAAAATCACAACAAACAATCCTCTAGTAGCAGAAGCATCGGCAACTCTTCTAGCAACAAAAATGGCTGACTCCTCTCACCACTCTCTGGTCATATTTGAAGGAGACTCTCAACAAGTAATTTCAGCAGTTAAAGAATTTTCTTTTTCTCTACACTGGCAAATCGATCCCATCATAGGTAACATCCAAAATTTATTCAGTCTTCATGAACATTGGGTCCTTGACAAAATACATCGAAATGTTAATCGATGTGCGCACTCTGTAGCGCAATGGGCAGCAACCAATCATGTTTCTAGAAGCATACCCTTAGATAGTTCTTTCCGTTTTTTTCTTTTTGATCCCCCTTGAACTCTGCATTATCCTTTATCTATATATCTAGCTTGATTAGGAAAAAAAAAAAAAAAAGGTTCATTGGACTATTGTAAAATATATCTTTCACACTTATAAAAACCTTCTGAAATAGAAATATGTCTTTTAGACCTTTCCTCAAACATCTACTCTGCATTTCCATTCTGTTCTTCATTATAAATTAAGAGTATTTTTATAAAATAATGTTTACAACGATACCTTCTATTTTAGTTCTTGAAAATGTTGGATTTGAATCATTTTTCTTCGCGCTAAACACAGGGCAAAGTATTCAGAGTTCTTTTAAAAAAATGGGATAAATTTATATTGCTTTTGGTAAAAATAAAGAAAAGTCTTTGAACTGTATTTTTGTTGGGTCATGGTAAAATTAAAATTTGTTTAATGAACTATTTATGGTGCTAATTTTTTTTTTTTTACAAGAATCGAGATAAATAAATACATAGAAAATAGATATTAAATTTAAAAAGAATTAAAAATAAAACTGGAGAATATATTTTTAAGAAGTTTTGGTGGGAAAAAAAAAATAGAATTGCTACAATTACAAATAGATCCTACAAAAGTAAACTCACATACATTCTATATATATATATATATATATATATATATATATATATATATATATTAATGTCGGAGAACATCTCCAAGGCAAAGCCCTTCAGACCCATCCCTACAGAGTAAATTCCGATCTTATGCACCACACCCTTGGAAGTTTCCCTACACGAAACTAATTAAATCGCTGACTTTTCACCCAAGGTGTAGTCCCAAATGATTATTTACACCCATGAGATATTAAACCTTGAAGTGAGTGATACCCCAAAATCGAGGACTTCACCACTTGGACCAACCCATTAGGGTTAACTGCTACATTATATATATATATATATATATATATATATATATATATAATAAAAGTGCATTTACAATATAAGAGCACTCACATTGAAATAGCTAAAGCCAAAACCAAATTTTAACTAATATGACATGAATTTACCTTTATCTGTTCTATTCACATCTAATCTCCACATTTGTTTATTTTTATATAATAATAAAATAATGTTAATTTAATTTTTTTAAATAATTTTATTTTATTTTATAATATTTTATCATTCTATCAATTATATATTAATTATAATATATATTATAGTCCTAAACAAACTTTCAGTACAAGAAAAATCCAAACCAACATTATAACTAAATTATAAAAAACATATGGTCGAGCTACAGTAAAATATCCAATATGACATGAGAGTACTGGCATTAGTATAAGCTAGTGCCTAGTCAAATTTTGACTAAGAAAAGTAAAAATGGTCAGTGAAGGAGTCAAAACTCCATGACTTGAATTTTGAGGTACAATAATTTCAAAACTCTCTAAATTTGACCTGTCACCATTCATCTCTAAAACATTATTTTAATCTAAAAATATTATGTTTGATAATTAGGTTGAAGAAAGAAATAGTGCGAAACAATAATTTTAAATAAAATTTAAATTCTTGATTAATAAATAGAGTATATTTGTAAAATATTAAAAAAATTATTATTAAAATACATAATATTATATTATTATTTTGACTTTGAAATGAATAGTCCAATGTGAACTAGTTTCTTCAATGACTTTGACTTTAGCCAAAATCTCACTTTTATTCAAATTTTAGACTTGACAATAGCTAAATCATTGTTGATGCTCTCAAGAGCCGAATGACGGTAACTCAAAATCAAATTTATTTAAATTTGCCTAATCCAATCAAGTGTTTTTAATGTTCTATTAGGCAAATTTTTTACTTTGACTTAAGATGTCTAATCCAATAAGAACGATCTACCATATAAACACACGTCAATTTATAAATTTATTTTTATATAGTTTGGCTAAAGCATTCGTTTTATAAAAAATATCATTTTTAACCAAAATAACCTGCAATTCTTCCGTTGTCAACGAAAGATACTGATCCCAGAAAACAAGAACGCAAGAATTCTTCCATTGCCGACAAGGACAATGATCTCACTGCAATCCACGACACACTCACTGCAGCTTCAAGATAACAAACTTCTGGAAACACAAGTAAAACCAGAAAATAATTTCTCAATCATTTGTTTTTTTCGTTGATTTTATTTTATTTTTTAGTTTGTGGTTCCCTTCTCCGTCCCTATTCCCCAAGAACGAACTCACAGCACAAAATTCGTTGCAGAGAAAAGATGTCTACCTCTACCCAGCTCGAATCCTATCCAACCAGTCGACGCTCTTCCGAGCTTTCTCCAGCTGCTGGTCAATGCTTCTCCTAGATTTCTCATGGCATAACTCCACGCTTCTCCTCGACCTTTCAATTTGGTCAAACGACATTCTCGACTTGTCCAAATTGTTTTTAGACTTTAAGCTGTAGTCTTGAATGATTCTAGGTTTTTCAGACCTGTCGATGCTGGTCCTCGGTCTTTCTCTCCAGTAACCAGTACTCTTCCTAGAAGCATCCAAGCATTGATCGGTACTCCATCTGGAGCAGCGTTCATGATGTCTGTCTGCGATGCTAGTCGGAGCATTATGCCGACGTGAATGTGACTTTTCAACTGAGGAGATGAACTTCTTTAGATGCCTAAGGTATGCAGGAAAAAGCTCCAAATCACAGTGGTTTCCTCCTTTGATCCATAAGGGTTCATACTTCTCCTGACACAGTTGCCAGAGCTGCTTGCCGTGAGAACAGTCGACAACTTCATCGGCAGTTCCCTGTACAACAACACAATCCGGGCAAGATATCGAATTAGATTGTTTTCATACTTATTCCGAGATTGTCCAATGTCTGACCGGAAACAACTAGAAAGGAAATGCAAATCAAATAAAACAATTAGTATTTTCTTGTTGAGTAAGTGTCACATCTAGAGGTTTTGAAAAAAACGTAAATTTATAAAGTGACCTCGACTTTTTGTAACAATCTATAAACAATCTCACGTATCACATCAAATCATATAAATTTATAAGTTTATTTTCATAACATTTATTTATAGACAAAGCACTTCTCTTTCTATTTTAACAAGGATGAATGTTGAAAACCATGCAAATGCAAGATGTTCATGTTCCATAGATTTAGTAAAGAGTACTGTTATATTCACAAAAGAATCACACAAAAACAATCTCATAAATTGATATAATTTCATCTTGTTCATTAGATATGCTTTACAATAAAAATAACTTTACAATCTGATAAACCACATTACGCCACGTCAGTTTATGAGATTACTTTTGTATAATCCCTTTGTAGTTAGAGTATTTCCCAAAAATTGATTCATCCGAGGAGCATGTTATTGATCTATAATATCCGATGCTGTAAAAATGGATTGGTGTTTTGACTTCTTTAAAATTGTAATGAGTCTCACTGTAAGTGTATGTTTAAACACCAATTTGTAAGTAACAAAACTCATAATAAAAATTCTCAAAAAACATGCTACGTCTCCATATAATAAAAAATCAACAAAAACAAAAATACAGTGACCAAAAATTCATAATATTTTAATTCTCTACTTATTATCAAATGATGTTCTCCCAAATTATATTTTCATTAGACATTGCAAAGATGTCCAAGACCTCACATTTGTGGCAGTGTTTTATATGTTCCATGCATTGTACAGAAGAAAAATACCTCAAATGAAAGTAGTTCTACAGAAGCTAGGCATATCAATGCATGTACATTTAAGATGTTGTGATCTGTGAAGAAGAAGAAAAAAACAGATAAAAGTGAAAGCAAGAGTTTGCAGCATCATTAAATTTTGGAAATTAAGAAAACCAGTTTCTCATCTACCAAACAGAGACATTTAAAAGACTTGAGTTGAGGTTGACCATAAATTGACATCCCATCACTTTGCTGCAAAAAAGATACTGCTTTTCTCCTTTTAGCTATAGCTTTTATATCTTATGGATCTTATGAAGAAAAAGAACAGATAAAAGGGAAAGCAAGAGTTTGCGGTATCATTAAATTTGGGAATTAACCAGTTTCTCGTCTACCAAACAAAGATATCTCTATTTAAAAGACTTGAAGTTGACTACACATTGACATCCCATCACTTCTGCTGCAAAAAAAGATACTGCTTTTCTCCTTTTACATATAGCTTTTATCTCTTATGGATCTGAGACCTCTAGGCTCTAGGTGCCTTCAATTTATATTAAATTTAAAACACTCGAGTCATTTTAATTGCTCTTACTTGCACAGGAGACGTCTTGTCAAAAATTCTATTCATCATCGCTATATAACACACACTACACTTTTTTTTTTATTACCAAATGTGTAGTATATAGATAATGAGTAGAAGAATTCAATTAGTTTAAGAAGAATAAAACCATTTTTTTTTTAAAGTGTGATATGTGGAGATGATAGTACAAAGCTCAAAATCATCTTTCCCTTAATTTTTTCCTAAATTTTATTTATCTTTACAAAACTTTATACATCTCACTCCTTATTCTTTCTCTATTCTCTTAAAATAATCTCTCTATTCTTTCTTTATTATTTTTTCTACTCATTTATTTGTACATTTTTAACTATTCATTTTTTTGTTTTTCTGGGAAAGAGTGGAAGAAAATTTTTTAACTTATTTTTTTCACATTTTAGTAATTATTTAATTATTTGTGTACCTATATTTTCGATTTTTCTTCTTTAACGAATTTTTTTAAACTACTTATCTCTCTAAACAATAATATTTTTAAAAATCAATACTTTCGTAACAATAATATTTATAAAAAAAAAAACATATTTTCACAAATGGTCAATAAAATTGGATCATCTCAACGGTGACATTTTTTTTTTTCAAATTTCAACTATAACAAATATGAGTATGAGAGAAAGTGTTTATGATTAGAAGAAGAATTTGTTTTAGAGCATGCCCATCCGCATCCCTAAAACTAATCTTTAGCCAAATTATAAGAAAAAAAATATATGACAAGTGAAGAAAACTCATCTACATCCAGGTCTCTAAATTAAGTTTTGATTTTAGGATGTGTACAGTTGCTCCCCAAATTACATCCTAAATCATTCTTTTGATTTTTTTAGTCCAAACTTATATTTTAATAGAATATAAAGAAAAAATATAAATGGAAGTGAGAGAAAAAAATAATAAAGAAAGAATAGAGAAAAATTATTTTAATAGAATATAAAAATGATAGAGAATGAGATGTAGAAGGCTTTTTAAATATGAGTAAAATTTAAGAGAAAATTATAAGAAGTGCGATTTCTAGTTAAATTTTAGGGAATATTATAGGGAACAGGATGAGAATGCTATTTAGGTATAACCAATAGCTCCCCATATTTGGGGAGCCACTGAGGGGTTTTTGTCAAAAAGTTTTACTAAAGTTTTTGTCAAAAACTTTTTACTAAAATTTTAGGGAATTTGATGGTATAGGCACAATTTATTTATTTATTTTTATTCTTTATATAACCATGTTTTAATGTCAAAGCATGAATAAGAATAATATATTAAGGTTTCTTTCTTGAGTCTTGTTACTTCTTTTAATTATTCACTCACAAAATATATATATATATATATATATATACTCCTTTTAATTATTTAAATGTGCTGTGATTTATTCTATAAGTAAAAGGATTCTGATATAATCATTTAATATTGTTGTATTAAATAAAATTTTAGGTGCAAAAAATGTAGATTTATATAGTCAACTAATAGAAGAAGCATGTCCCACTAAATAGATTAGCATTCCTATAATCACTTTATGAGATGGCAAATGCAAGATATTAAGTTTTTGAAACTTACATGAACTACAAGCACAGGGCACCTTACTGATGGGATTTTGTCAATATTCTGCACAAAATAAATTTCAAATTGTATTCAGACACAGAAAGCTGCAAAACTCTTTTTTAAATATAACAACAATCAATTAAGGGTTAGATTTTCAATTTTTTTTTTTTTTTGGGTCAACTACAAAGGTTTAGATTCTTATTCAGTCCTAGGACACTCCATACATGTCAATAAGACAAAAATGAAAAATTCTACTCATTATCTCCAAACACCATACATAATTTTCTATTTTTTATTTTTTTTTCTCTTACTAAATATGTGGTGAATGAATGATGAGTAGAAGAACTCAATTAGTTTAGGAAGAATAAAACAAAAAAATAATAATAAAAAAAGTGTGGTGTGTGGTGCGTGGGAATGATGAGTAGCAAAGCTCGACAAAAATTTGGCCCCAACTCCTAAGGTTTTTCATTGTGCACCAAAAGGGTCACTCGGTCCATCTGCAATCGATAACACAAACAGCACACCACATCAATACCAATAGAATCGAAAGAGCAATGCTACTTTTCATTCTTGATTTTGTCATCCTAATTCACATTTGATGAGATGGCACATTTCAAGTGGTTGTTCATTCAAATAATTGACATATAAAACCACTTATTATGCACCAAATAAACAATGAGAACAAGGACGACAACATCAAAATTTAAGAACATCATTTCTCACTTCCAAATTACTCACCAAAATTGCCAGCACACATACAAGTGTATTATAATTCCACATCAGATTAATAAACTTCTTTTAAGAACACTCTAAAATTAAATAATGAAAATTTAAAATTCAAAAAATTATAAAAAAAAAATACGACTGAAACTTTTTAAAGAAAGAAATAATAAAAACTAAGGGGCATGTTTGGACACTATAAGAATTCTTAGAATTCATAATTTCATTCTCATATATCACTCAAATACAAAACATTTTTTAATCTCAAAACTTCAACCTTTTCATCTAATCATTACCTAATCATTATTCAAACACAAAAATCAATACAATTTTAACAAACTTCAAAACAAAAATTATATTCAAATAATTTTTTAACTTCATAATATTTTTATTGAATTTTTTCTCTCTCATTTCCTAAAACTTAATAAAACATCTTCACCCAAACCATTTCACTACTATTCACGAAATTCTAAGATACTTCAAGTGTCCAAACATGCCCTAAAACTAAAACTATAAATTCTTAAGAAATATATAAATAAAAGTTAGAAAACACAAATGCTAAAAACGTTAAAAAAAATGTGCCATTTTCTTAATCAAAGGATACAGTGAGCAAAGGGTAACATCTCATCCTGTAACACCTCAATAGAAGGCCCAAGCCACATGGTCTATACTCCAAAACTACTAGTCAATGATACAGTTGAAGCCCCATTGGAACCTTAGAGCAATAACTTATCCTTCCCAAGCAATGTGAAAATCTCATTCTTTACCTAGCCATATCCTTATTATATAAGGTATCACAATCTCTCACTCCCCCCTTGAATTCCTAACATCCTTGTCGGGTCTGTCCATTGTAAGTGGCACAGCTCAAGTCCCATATTTCTGGTTAGGATAGGCTCTGATTCCATTTGTAAAATCTCAATAAAAGGCTCAAACCACATGGCCTACACTCCAAAATGACTAATCAATGATACAATTGGAGCCCTATTGGAATCTTATAAAGAACAAGAACTTATCCATCCCAAGCAATATGGAATCTCATTCACCACCTAGCCTTATCCTTATGATATGGGGTATCACACATCCACACTTCCCTCTTTTTTTAATTTCTAATTTTTATTCTTGACATTTTTTTTTTAAATCTTAGGTCTTGTTTATCTAATTTTTCTAGCCTTTTTGTGCACGTGTTTTTCTTAAGATTTCAATTTTTTTTTTTCAAATCCTAAGTGTTTTTTCAAAGTTTTTAGTTATTTTTTTCCTCATAAAAAACAGGGTTCTAATTCCTCATTAGGGTTATCGACAACAGATGGGCTAAAGGACTATTTTGATTCAAAATGACAGACCAAATTAATGTCTTTGAAACCTGGAGAGTTTGCAGCAAAACAATGGGATTAAATTAGTATTTAACCTATTAATGAAAACATTGATATAGATCAACAAACAAGAACTTGACCTTGTAGATGTCAAACCAGTATGAGCGCTTGACAGGATACATGACCCTTAACCCTGATAGTATAGGACTATGCAGAACAACAGCTCTTAGTTTAGGCAAACGGGCAGCAAGATCCAAAGTGGGGCCACTTCCAACAGATTGGCCATAAAGGATTATGTCTTCTTGCTTTGCCCCATAGATCTCTTCAAGACATTTGTATGCTGCTTCAATGTCTGCATAGGTGTTTTGCTCACTTGGCTGCAGAAAGACATGAGATTCAAAGCTTAAATCTTGTTTAATGACAAAACCACTAGAAACAAATTCATGTTTCCCTTTATATTTTCATGCTGCTGTTAATACCTTTCCTGACGACTGCCCATAGCCAGAGTAGTCATACCTGCATGATTTACTAAGGGATTGAGAGTATATTCAAAGTATGAAGTTTAACGGGAAGTCAGTTGCCACCAACTTAGATAAATTCTGCTGTATGAGAGAAATCACATCATAAGAATAGAAACTGTAAGAGTGACATCATATAATAAATATTGAAACTGTAATTTATGACTTTATGGTACCAACACACATATTTTGATGGTTAGGCCTCAGAAAAAATCCTTGATCGTTATGACGATTGAATACAGAGACGACGGTGGTGATTTTATACAAAACACATTTATGCTCGTTTCAGCCTTGTTTTTGCTACTTTGGCAATGCCCTGCTTTAAGCAATAAACTTTTCTTTACAACACAGAACCAATAGACATTGTTTACCTCAGCTTCTAAATGCATCCTGCTCAACTAGAAACAAGAAATAAAAGTATTTCTAATTTATAGAGGTGTATTAGAAGCTGAAACTGAAATCAATATGACAATTATATAAACAAGAAAGTAGAAAACACAGGGCGTTAAGTCAAATAAACCAAGCCAAAATCAAATGCCGAAAAAAAAAAAGGGAGAGAGAGAAAAGAAAAGAAAAAAAAGCTAAAACTGAAATATATCATCGAAATAAATCAATACACTCGCTCAACCATGTATAAATGCATTAACCAACTTCTTTAAATTCATTTATTTTCTTGCCCACTAAACCCAGGACCAAAAATTTCACCAAAAAATTAAAACTGAAAGCTAAAGTTGGATCTAGTTTTAATGGCAAAGCTTCTGTCACCAATCACAAAACTTTGTTGTTAGATCAATTCATTAAGCTTTCCGCCAACAAACCATGATCCATCGATTCATAAAAAAGACAAAAATAAAATTGTACCTATCAATTAATGGCATTGCTACTGTAAACATCCCCATTTCTCAATTTTCTTGTTGGATCAATCATTAAGCTAAAGACAGAAGAATGATTTTATACGAATCTCCATTTTCCAATTGGACCAAGGACGCCAACAACCCCAGAAAAACATCACAAACCAAGGATGTTAAAGAATCAGATCCACGCATGCATTGAACAAATTAAAAGGAAAAGAAAACAGAAAAGAGAACAGAGAGACCTCAGACCTAACCCAATCCCTGCCCTCCCACAGTACAGCCAATACTACGAACGACGGACACACGTTCTACTTGAATCCCTAGATAATCTCGAACTCCATATTTAGAACAGATATAAGCCCCATTCACATAGTAAAAAAAAAATACTCTGCGTCAATGCAAACCTGCTCAGACAGACATACTATGCACCTAGTTTTCCACAATACTTTCCTTTCGTTCTACCCGAAGAAACTCAAATTGTCACAGAAATGTGATATGGGTATCTCTAAGTCATCTTGAATACAGAATAATCAATAATATATAACAATCACAGACAAACAAACGTGAAAATGGGACAAAAGGCACGAGAGAAAGGAGGTAGGTATGTACCCCATGAGATTAACCCGCAAATGGATGCTGAGTTCGATGAAAAGCTCGTACATTTGGCCAATATCAGTGGCATTTCCATGGGAGTAGAGGAGGGTGGAGGTGGCCATAGTATGCCGGACGTAAACGGCCACGGTCTCTGTGCCGCGGCGGGTGGGCAGCCTGAGAACGTCGACGTTCTCGCGGTGAGGAAAGGGGTCCAGGAGCAGAAGGCCAGTTGCACCTTCAGTAATTAGTTTGTAGGATGGTGGGTTTGGCGGAAAGAACGCAAATTTTGCAGCCATCGATGAAGTCACCCCACCCATCACTCTCTCTCTCTCTCTCTCTCTTTATCTCTCTCTAACTGAAGCTTCTCAGAGAGATTGGAAAATTGACATTCCTTTAATTCCTGCAGTCTCTTCGTGCTTTGTGTTGAGCTCAGTTAAAGACTGGTACTGACAGACAGAGAGTCACTGAGATGAGAATGAGAGAGAGGGAGAGGTGGGCACTGGGCATTGGGCAAAGGACCAGGCCACTTCCTATCCATTAGTTTCTGAAGGGGGCAATGATAGTGAGACCATGCACTATTTTCATGCAACTTTCTTTTAGAGTCACGACATCCTCCACGTGTCGTGGTAGTTTCCTCCAATTATTCTAGAAAAATACTTCAACAGACCAGATATATTTAAAAGATTTCATTTTATTTTATTTTATTTTATTATTATAATTTTTTTAAATTTTTACATAAAATATAATAAATAATTTAATTTTTTTAAATCTTAATTTCATTTTTTTAAATTTTAAAATAAAAATAATATTTTTATTTAAATTTTATTTTTTATTTAAAATTATTTTATTTCATCTAATCTTATCTCATCTCTAAATTTAAACTAAGTTGAGTTTGGATGTTGGGATGAGTTGAGTTGAGTTGAGTTGAATAAAATATTGTTAAAATATTAATTTTAAATAAAATAAGTGTATTGGGATTTGAAAAAGTTAAATTTTAAATATTATGAATGTATTGGGATTTGAAAAAAGTGTAATGATGAGATGAAGTGAGTTGAGAGGGGTTTGGTTTCCAAACGGAGCCTTAGTATAAAGATATAAGCGGGATTCCAACAATAGTATTTTTACTTTTATTTTTAGTTATTTAATGATTAGAATAATATTTTTTAAAAATATTGTGAATTATTTTATTTAAAAAATATTAAAAATACATAATTAATAATAATAATAATAATTTACGCTTATTGGGATCCCCCATGTGTGGAGAGACACTCCAGTAGATATGCATTCAATCCACCCTCCCCCCGCGCAAAATATGGTTGTTTTCCGTTTTGCATTTAATCCTTGCCCCTAAATTTTAAAATTCTCTTCTGATTATTTGCGAAATGAGATTTTTTTTCTTATGTATATTTTCACTCATTATTGTTTGAACAGTGAAATGAGATGATTTTTTATAAAAATTAAATAAAGTATTATTAAAATATTATTTTTTAATATTATTATTATTTTAAGATTTTGAAAAAATTAAATTATTTATTATATTTTGTGTATAAATTTGAAAAAGTTATAATAATGGAGTGAAATGAGATATGTTGAAAGTGTTTCTCAATCCAAATGGGTGTCGTTTGAATAGTGAGTAGAGATTAAATGAATTGAAATGATGCAAACCCAAAATTGATATAAGATATCTAGGTTAAGATTATGCGTTGATTGCATTGAAGTACTACCTTAAAAAGATAAATCCATATAAATATAAAACAAAAAAACTTAATATCTTCATTGTATTAAGGGCAATATTAATTATTTTTCCTCAAATCATATATTTATATTTATTTTTGCCTTGTTAGTAAATAATTGGTTTTAAATTTGAAAGTGATTCTGATTTCGATTTTAACCAAAACTTTTGTAGGATTCTTGTTTATTTATTGATTTATTTCTCATACAATAATTTAGATTTTTCTATTTTTGAAAAAAATTCATAATTTCGAATTTTGCACCTATATAAGTCAAGCTTGTGGACTTAATAAAATAATTTCAAATTTTACTATTTATTCAATTATTTTTAGAATTTTCTTTGTATTTTTTGGGCGAATCTTTTGTATTCTCTATGTTGATCATATGTTGAAACTAGCCTACAGAATAACATAAATTATGTCCAACATAAGTTGGTATTAGAGCTTAAGTATCTTTCCTATGGTGATATTTCATTCGTTTTCATAGTTGGTCGTCGTGGTAAGGTTTCGAGCGAGGAAGTACTGCACCATTATCGTAGCATTTAGGATGTGATGATTGAGAATTTACAGAAACAGGTTGTAGAGTTAATTTGGCATCTAATGGCGCATGATATTGGTGATTATGAAATGGAAGATCATGATTCTGATTCTAGTTTTGAGAACTTGTATTACAAATATGTTCTATTTTGGAAGTATCATGGCAAGGAGAAGCGTCATAGGGATCTTAATTTCATAATTGATTTACCAAAATTTCTTGATACTCTGCAAGAAGCTGAAAGTTTTGTTGATTTATTCCATGAGGTTGAGTGAATTAACTACTTTGAGGATGGACATTTTTCTATAAGATGGAACTCTATACCAGTCTACGAAATCTATCTTGATAAAGATAACCTAGTGGATGAGGTAACCATTTTTATTGAAAATATAGAAAAATCAGAAAAATCAAAATGGTGGTGAAGTTTTGAAGTTTGAAGATTATGAAATAACTTTTGAGATAATTAACTATGTTGATTTTCTTAGAGTTTAGGACTTTTTATTTCATATTCTCCTATGCAATATATATATTTTTTTTTTTTGGATTTGAGATGTGGAAAAGAAACTTAATTTTGGAGTATAGGATGCTCAATATTATTTTATTTTGAGTCAATCAAATCAATTTTAGTTTTTTCATGATCATTGGGACGATACAACAAAAGAAAAAAAAAATATTGGATCTAGTTGGACATCCAAAAGATTGAGGTAATAAAGTTTAGAATTCGAGAACGAATTATCTCCAATTCGATGAGAATGATGCAAATCTAAATTGATATTGGATATTTAGGTCCAGATTCTACGTTAATTGAATTGAAATATTATCTTAAGAAGATGAATTTGTATAAGCATGGAAGGAAAAGCTTAACATCTTTCTTGGACTAAGGGCTATATTAGTTATTTTTTTCTCAAATCATATATTTATACTCATTCTCACATTGTTAGTAAATATTTGGTTTTAAGATTGGAAGTGATTCTGATTTCAATTTTGATCAATTGTTTTTTAGGATTTTTGTTTATTTATTTATTTCTTTCTTATATAATAATTTAGATTTTTTCATTTTTGAAAAAATATTCATAATTTTGAATTTGCATCTATTTAAATACGACTTGTGGGTTTAATAAAATAATTTTAAATTTTACTATTAATCAATAATTTTCAGAGTTTTCTTTATACTTTTGGGCGAATCTCTCGTCTTCTTTGTGTTGATCATTTGTTGAAACTAGTCTGCAGGATAACCTAAATTCTATCTAATATCAGATAAAAATTAAAAGTTGAATAAAATATTATTATAATATTATTTTTTAATATTATTATTATTTTAAGATTTAAAAAAATTAAATTATTTATTATATTTTGTGTAAAAATTTTAAAAAATATATATAATAATAAAATTGGATAATTTTACCATCCAAACGGGATCCTAGACTTTAGTCATGATTTCTAATAAGACTAACATTGATTTAGCCCAATATCGGTTGAATCCATTGTACGGCTAATGGAAGTCAATATTTACTTGCATTGGATTAGATAGTATGAAATTATCAAGCAATGTTATGTGTTACATTTTCATCTTATTTTTATTTTATTATATAAGATGTTACATATTTATAATCATTAAATGATAAAAAATTATCTAATAAAATATCATTAAATTAAAATAAATATATTATATCTTATATAATAAAATAAAAATAAAATTAATGTATAATGTATATAATTTTTCATTATTATCTTACCTTTTGGTAATAATTGAAAGAGATTCAACAAATCTGACCTCATCTATGGATTTTTTATCTTATTTCACCCAGTCAAACGGTACAACTTACCAATTACAATAAAACAAATAATAATTTCATAGAATTTTAGATACTTAAAACTCTCATCTGCAAATAATAATCATGAAAAATATACATAAATAAAAATAATTTAATTAGAATGAATGATATAACTATTATATTTCAAAAGAATTTTTTTTTGTAAAAGTGAGTGTTATAAATTATAATAATTAAAATTAAAATATATTTTATTGGATTAAAAAATAAAATATAACTAGTAGATCTATAAAATTGTTATATTCCACCATGTTTTGCTTTTTTTCACCCATTTTAAACCCTTTCTTTGCTTTTAGGTTTAGCTCTACACTTTTTAAAAATAAAACATAAAAAATAATAATAATTAAAATAAAAAGAATAAATAATTAAAAAAAAAAAGAGAGAAAGAACAAGAAGAAAGAAGGGGGTTTAGCCCTACACTCCTCTAGCTCTCATAATTATCGATGCACCACTTCATTGTCACCCCTTCATCATTTTTTCTTTGTGCGAACCCATCAACTTTCAATGAGTGCATGGCCACATAAATCACATCTAACACTTTTCCATTGGGGCTGTAAAATCTTTGGGTCCGGACTGACAAAACCGATCAGATTGACAGGTTTATTGTTTTCATCAAACTCTTATCTCATTTTCTTTTATCTAATTTTAATCATTATAATTTGTTCAAATTTTCATATAAAATAAAATAAATAATTCAATTTTTTCAAATCTTAATACAACTTTTTAAAATTTTAATACAAAAATAATATATTATAATAATATTTTATTCAACTTATCTCAATTTATTTCATCTCATTTCTAAAAACAAACAAAACCACTTAATTGGATCGGATTAAAAATTTAGGATGATTTCGGTCTTCTATTTATGAGAAATTCGATTTTAGGTTTGGTTATGGGGTAGGTGATTTTTTGACTGGATTGAAACTGATCGAGCTATATATATATATATATAAATATATATTTTTTATAATAGTTATATATGTTAATTATATAATTTTCATTACTAATGATTGACTTAAAACCAATCGTTGTTAGAGAATACACACTCAAATATTCGATCTTTTAGGAAAATGGTTTATACAAAATACAAACTAATTGGACTGTGCAGGCATGTTCACCCCTTTTAAAAAAAGAAAAATTATATTTTTAAGTCGGTGTGTAGAATATATTTAGTAAAGTGCTTACACATCATATTTTGATTTTGAATATAAATTTCAAAACTTGAATCTTATAAAGTAAATATTTTCATTTAAGCAATGTAGATGGTGTGCTCTACACACTGACTTAAAAATAGAATAACTCTTAAAAGAAGTGAGTTAGAACACTTAAAAACTCATTTTTTATGCTAGTCCCATTTTTTCCCAAAATACATGAATGGAAGTTGCACGCACTACAACAAAACTGCCCTGTTTCAACTGTCGCATCCTTCAGAATTCATCCTATAAAACGCTGCAGTTGGACTGTTCCAACTATTATGGGTTGGTTGCACGTTGGACGCCTTAGTTTCGTTGCAACTAAGGGAACTCAGCTATGGACGTGAATCGTTGGGAAAACAGAAGTTTTCCATCGTTTTCTATGGACAGGTAAAACAGAGCATGTCCGCTGCAACTGTCGTGGAGGAGTACCATTTGTAATCGCTGCAGTTCCGTTCTTGGGTCGATTAGTAACGTTGCAATACCGATGGGAAGCTGCTGCAATATATCAACTTTCTCAACGACTGACAAATTTATTTCGCTGATAAGTTCTACTGCACATCGGCAGCCCGTCAACCACAAGTTATATTTCGTTTGACGGCGTCTGTCCTTTCTCAACGATTATTTTTTAAATGGGTTTGTGGGCGGCATTGAAGGGGAGGCGGTGGAGCTGCGCCGTGGAGGAAGGCAGCTGCGTGGCTTGTACACACGGCTTGAGCCAGATCCATGTAGGAGAGAGTAGATCGACGGGGAGAGATACGGAGGTTTTCCATTGGGGCTCTGCAATTGTCGTAGCTGGAGATGGAGCATGGGGGTGGCGGTGGAGCTGCGCCGTGGAGGAAGGCAGCGCAGGGCCATGTACACACGGCTTGAGCGAGATACGTCGTTGGGAGAGTAGATCGACAGGGATAGAGACTTTATGGTTTTCCATCGGGCCTCTGCAACTGTCGTAGCTGGCCGTGGATCATGGGGTTGGCGGTGGAGCTGCGCCGTGGAGGAAGGCAGAGATTTGTGGGTTTGTGGGTGAAGAGAGACGGAGATTACCTGGGACAGAGAGAAGCCGCGTGAGAGGGACCAGCGACTGAGGAGGTGGACGGCATCGGTGGGTCGACGGCGGCGTTTAATACAGAGAGGAGATTGAGTGAGATAGATCAGAAGAAGATGAGGGAGATTGAGATGCCGAGCTTGGGAAATTTCTGCAAATCGACGAAGAAGATAAAGTCACGGACTCACCCCGGGGGAGGGGGGGGGGGCGATGGGGGGAAAGAGAACAAAGTGATGAGAAAAAAAAGAGAAAAAGTGAGTATAAGAAAACGTTTTTTTTACATCGAAATTTACATAGCTACAAAAGTTTTTTTTTTTATTGCAGCGATTATTTTGTTGCAACAAGTAAAAGATCAGCCGGAAAAAATATTTTGAATATTACAGCAAACTTCAACTGTCGTAAAAAGTGAAATATTGCTGCAAAAGACTAATTTCGAATTTCCATGTAAAAAACTTTGCATCAATCTTTAAATTGCTGCAAATAAAGGTTTTTTGCAACAATTTTATTTTCATCAAACTTTTAATAGCTGGAAAAAGGCTTTATTCTTGTAGTGACGCCCTAGGCCTTGTTTGGATTCACAAAGCATATTAATTCATTTAATCATTATAATTTTTTCAAATTTTAAAACAAAAATACAATAAACAATTCAACTTTTTCAAATCTTAAAATAAAAATAATATTTTATTCAATTTTCAACTTTTATTTTAATTCATCTCATCTTAACATACTCACTATCTGAAACTCCCATAATCTATAAAATATCATTAGTCATTCCTTCATGAATCATGATATTAGTGTTTTAAATACCGTATAGTATCGGTCGGTATATGTCGTACCGGCCACTGATCTAGTACAGTTATTTTATCTATTTCGTATTGGTCCATATACCGGCCGTACCGACTGATATTTCGGCTTGTATCGGCCTGTGTACCAGTCAGTATTTTGGTATTTACTTCTTCTTTTTTTCATTTCTTCAAACTGTAAGCTTATTTTTTACTTTCAATTCAGACCGAACTATTTATAATTTATATATATATGTATTTATGTATAATTTATTCATATATAAATTATTATTTTGAAATATAATTTATATATATTTATATATATAATTTATTCATATATCCACTATTTTAAAACGGTGTACAAAAGATTAGATACCGAAATATTTCGTTCAACCGGTATAACGTTATTAAAAAATGCATGTGCACGACGTTCAACATTGTGAAATATGATTACATTTAAATTTATTTTATTATATTTATATTATTTTTTAGGGAATAGATGGTGAGTTTTCTACCCTGCTCCGATTCTGTCAGCACTCCACTTGTTCACAGATTTAATAAAAACTAAAAAAGTTGAACAATTCAATGAAAATTTTGAACATCATCCGGCGAGCTGGTGGGTTTTGCAAGAGAAGAATGATACATTTATATTGTTTTTTTTATAATTTTTGTATAATCTTATTTAAATAAAAAATATTTTTACAAAATAATTTATAAAAATAATATTACTTTATATAAATACTTTGGCTGGTTTGATTACAAAAAATTAAACCATCTCAATTCATCTTATATAATTATTATAATTTTCTTAAATTTTTAGATAAAATATAATAAAAAATTTAATTTTTTAAAATCTTATAATAAGATTAATATTAAAAAATCTTATATACTAGCCATTGCCAATGCAAGTCTAAGTTAAACATAAAAATGAAATAAAACAACTGCATTGGCCTCGCTATAACTCTGAAAGTTTGAGATTTATATACAGTAAATGTTAAGTCCTCGCCAGACTTGGCGAGGTACTGTTACGGAGCTATCTAATATTTTATATTATTTTTCTTTCGGTTAAGTTCACTTGTTTAATCTCTATCTTCGTCCCCGAACCGTTCCCTCGGCACTTCCTCTTTCTCTTCAAGTTTTTTTCCAGAAACCATTTTTCCAGAAATCGTTTCTCCCTCCCGAAACGGCATTCCCTTCTTCGACCCAAGCTTCTCCCGTCTCTCCGTCGTCTATGTCGTCCAAACTGTCCCGAAGTGTTTTCGTTTTCAGTAATTGGTCAACCTCAAAACAGAGTGCTTTCGTTTTCGTTTTCGTTCTCCCGTCTCCCGTCTCTTCGTTTTCATTTTCTTCTGGCGCAGCTGACCTCCGTCCAGCCGCCCAGCTCCGTCGCACATCAATGCTTTCGTTTTCAGTTTTGGAGAACCTCGCCTGTCATTCACCGAGATGACCTCTGTTTTTAGGAAATAAAAACAGGGCTGCCAACCGGAGCCTCGCTTACGCCGCTGCACCTCCACATCGCCTCAGAAGATTCCGCCGAGTACTGCACGTCAGCAGCACTAACGGCCGCGTCTCACAGTGAGGTTCTTCCCCTCAACGCCGTGCTCACTGTTTTCCTCCGTTCATCTCCGTTCTCTCTCTGATGATCACTCTATCTCTCTCTCAGTCACGGGGCCAGTGAAGATCGACGGAGTTTTCATCAGCAGCACTAACGGCCGCGTCTTACGCCGCTGCAGCTCCGTCGCATGCCTCTCATGCAAGTCTCTGTTTTCGTTTTTGTTTTATAGTAATTCATGCAACCGGTCGAGTGTTTTGTGTTTGTGTATTTAAAAGTGTTATTTAAATATATAAATATTATATTATTATTTTTACTTCAAAATGGCCAGTTCAATGTGATCAGATTAGCTAAAAGTTTTAATTCTAGCTAAAATTTGTATTTCTAGCCAAAATTTAGACTAGGCCATTGCCAATGCTCTAATATTGCTACATGTGCCTCTCCCGCTTTCCTCCTCCAGTTCCCACTGGCATATCACCATTTCTGGCACCATCCTCTGGTCCTAGATCACCTTCCACTGGCCTCACTTTCCCCCTCTTCCGAGCGGTAGTTTTTCCTCCATTTTTTTTTCTCTATTTTTACTCAAATATTGGGGTTTTTATCTACTAATGTTAGGGAAAATCAAGTGTTCAAAGACATAAAATTTGTGTGGAAACACAAACTCACCAGGAAATTAGGAATTAAATAAGAAAAAGAGAAAATTTTCTCATTGTTGACAATGGCCAGTTCAACTTCTATACTTTGTTTCACAACACGTTCTTCACATTGTCACTTAACTTTGAAAATAAAAAGTCTTTGGGCTTTGAAAACTTCTCCACTGGTCCTAAAAATATGCAGTTTTGTGAAGTAAACGAATGGGAATTTGAACACTTTTTGTACTTAGAAATTCTCATATCAAATTTAAAATTTTTATCTCATCGTTATAATTTTTTTAAATTTTTATATAAAATATAATAAATAATTCAATATTTTTTTAATATTTTCAAATTTTAAAATAATAATAATATTATTAAAATAATATTTTAAAATATTATTTTAATATTATTAAAATAATATTAAAATAATATTATTAAAATAATATTTTATCTTAAAACTCAAAATTCACGTTTCAAATTTATTAATGGTCAAACTGAACCTAGATTCTGCCGCTATTCAAATGTGGTGCAATGGTCACAATTGTAATTTTCCAAACAAAAGGTCACTTTACCTAATGAGTTCATTGCCTCAATCAAAGCCATGGCTCTAAGAATTTTATTTTTTTTCCCCTTTTTCTCTTGGGTGAGGTAGTGATCCCTATTCGTTTCCTGCTACAAATGACCCATTACAATAGGCCTATTTCATCATTCCGATTGCATCAGACCATAGCTTCTTCTTGTCAAGAGTTACATGAAAATAATTTTTATATGTATTTTTGTGTTTTACTGATTTCTGCTTATCATAAACCTCCAATAAAAATTCTCTAAGCATTTGAGCCTTACGTAGGGATGTGTTTGCACACAATGGCCTGAGCATTCAGTTCAACTATCAATAGATTCAAAAATTTCTATGAGAAACTGCTCAAAGGTTATGAATTCCAGTCACAACACTACATGTTTTAGCTAGTTTTTATGATTTTTTCTTTCCTTTTCATGGCTTCAGTACCTTTCTTAAAGTATTTTAATTGATTGGTAAAAATGCCCCGAGTCTACTGTATTTTAATATAAAATCCATTATCAATAATTACAACAAAAACAAATCATACACTTTTCTTTCGAATTCCTTTGATTGTATATGATTTCTTTCAATATTCAAGTTAATATCTTGATTTGAATCTGGTTGAATATTCTTAGATAATTTAAACGCTACAGATGCAATAGATTCCGACATGGAACATGCAAATAATAAGTAGACGAGGCAGAAGTTGATAATGAGCAAGAATGTGTGTGCTTTTCGAAATCTTCAAAATTCATCTTGTACTTCATTCTCTATAAAATAAAATAAAAGATTACTTTTTAATATTATTATTATTATGATATTTTAAAAAATTGAATTACTTATTATATTTAATATAAAAATTTTTAAAAATTTATAATGATTAGATAAGATAAATCGAGATCAACTCTAAATTCAAACGCAACCTTAATAAAGAGAAATTTATATACGATGGTTTTAATTAGCTAGAAATTAAGGGACTCAAAAGGAATGTGAACCCTTTGAGAATAGAATAATGTTAGGCTTACAGCTGAGCTCCTGATGGTAATTTTTTATTTTTTTTTTATTTTTTACTATTTTGTGATTAAAAAAAATATTTTTTAACGATCTTTTGAATTTTTTTAAAAAGAATTATTTAAAAATTTTAAAAATATATAAAATAAAAAATTATACTTGCGATGGCTTACGACTTTGGGAGTAGCACCACCCCTGAGAATATCTACCGACCAAGTAAATATTAAAGACTCATCATTTCGACCCCATCAGGCATAAATTTCTATTAATATTGGACTCTTTGCCAACCATTATAATAAAGACCCATTTCAACTACCTTTCGTTGCCCATCAATGCCTGCTTTTTCTTAAAGAATTTTGCTGGATTGCACTTTTGCTGTGGGAGTTGGTACTTCATCTTAAAGATTCACTCCATACGTACTCATGGATAAGATGACAACATGAGAAATGATATTTGTAATTGTGATTATGTAAACGGTATATAATCTTTTTTTAAAAAATAAATTAATACGGAATTTACGTGAAAAAAAAAATAATTTTTTAATCGTAGACCCCACCCTATCTCAAAGTAATTACATAATATTTACACACTACACAACTGCATATAACATTACTCAACACGAGAACATTGATGGAAAAGTAAACTTATTTTTTTCACTTAAAATAATTTTATCTATTCATTTTTTAAATAGGATATATCTTAAAATAAAGCTACAGCTATTCAGAAATTTTACCGAAAAAGTCACCGAATCAGTACTCTCTTTTTTCTTTTTTAATTTTTTTATTCATTTTTTTATATTCTTAAATATTAAAAAAAAATTTCACAACAGTACTTAAAAAAATTTACTTATTCACTAAGTAAAAAAAGAAAAAAGAAAAAAATTAATTCAGTTAAAAAAAACTTCCGAATTTGGGAGCTTTAACATTTCTCTATATTTTAATAGAACGTAAGTCAAAGAGTAATGTTATTGTACCTCGTAATTCATACTATTTATTTGATCTCTTAACGTAGTGTCATAATGTAGTGTCACGTAATCCATTAAAAATATTTAAAAAATTAAAAAATATATAATCAAAATAAAATAATACTCAAAAATATGAAAACTTATAAAGTTTTGGATCTCTCTACTCTTTTATGTTTGTATTTTTTAATTTTTTTAATAAATCACGCGAAACTACAATATATGCCACTTCACAGAATAAAGTGAATGATATAAATCGGGAGCATAGTAATATTTCATTTTTCTAAGTCAAACTCGTTTGCCATGTCACTGATCTTGGAAATAGAATATTCTTAATCCATATATATATAAATACACACAACGATTATATAAAAAAAGAATATTTTTGAAATTCAAATAAAAACTTGTCACAAGCTTAATCATCATTTTAGTAGTTTTAGTGCATATTTGAGATTGAGGTAGAAATATAATTTATAGTTTTAGGATATATAACTTATAGCTTAAATAATAAATTATATTATTAAAAAATTATTTACAGTTTGATAAATTTATATTTAAAATACTTTCAAACATGTTAGTACTTTCTGAAATAGAAATGACAATCATTTGATTTTTTAAAGATTATGACTATATCTTCAAAAATTTGAAAGTTGTGATTATTTAAACATTATATGTGTGTTTTTGCCTATCAACAGTCTTTTTAAAATTTAAATTACATTACAGATTATTTAGAAAAACACGTTTAAGGTAAAACATCAAAATACTTTTTTATCTTAAATGTATTTTTTAACTTGTTTGGGATTAAAAAGTATTTTAATAAATAACATTCAAACAATCTAATATTTTTATTAAAAAGTTTTTAAAACTATTTAAGTCATTTTTAAGACTCTTAACGCAACCCAAACAGACTCTTAGAACTATTGAATATTGATTATAGTTTTAATCTTTTGGATCATAATATTCTATAGTGTTTCCAAATCCATATTTATAGTACATATTCCATTAGATAATACACGACCTAAAAGAATAGCTCTCTTTTTTGGCTAATTCACTTATCATTTTAAACTATATTTATAGATATACAAAGACATTATGTTCAAGAGTTACTACACTTAAGAAAACAATCCCAAACCTAAAATGTAAGCTCAGCTCTAACTAAAACTAGTTCTAGTCACTAAATTTAACTCAAAATTATTTCTTTGTATGATTCAAAGTCCGTTTAAATAACTAAAACAATTAAGGAGGCCTGCCTCGTTACAATAAATAGTTGTACGTTCTCTTATATATTCATCTTATGGTCTTTGTTTGGGAGAAAATATACACGATCCAAAAAGCTTACTAGACCCGGTCCAAGGAGGAGGTCCTCTCCACTTAAAAACAATAAAAAAGGGTGGAAGGGGAGGCAAGGAGAGGACAAACAAAAAGAGAGTGTTAAAATAACATGAAAAAGAAAAGAATAAATAGAAGAAAGAATGTCAAACATGTAAGGGAATGTGGCAAATCCTCACTACTTATTAAGAGCACGCAAAAAGAGAAGACATATAAAAAGAAGTGGTTAGATGACTTGAAGGGGACTTCGACCACTTCTTACGAGAAAATAATCATCGTTCTGTCCTTGTATAATGCATGTCTATGGTAGTAAAAATCATTTTCCCACGGTGAAGTCAATTTTTTTCTAGGACTACGAAATTTGTATGTTTAAAACTTATATCTAACAATATTCTACTTAAAATATTCTTTTTATCATTAGTAAATATAGCATTATTATTATTATTATTTATTTATTTATTTTTAATGACTGATGATAAAATCCCCCTAATTCGTTGCTTGATCATGTCCTGGCGCGTAGTTTTAACTTTTCTTTTCTTGCATGCATGTTGCTGACGTGGCAAATATGCCAAATAATCCCGGCTCTTATTTGGGCTGACAACTAGATTCTTTCTTTCTCAAAAGCCCAGATAGGATTTGGTCTTCTGGCCCATTAGTGGCCCCCAATTTTTGATGTCCAATTAGTCTTCTTGGTCAAGCAATTCCCAGATCAATCTATCTTTCTTTTAAACACCACTCACCAATTTGGGCGTTAACCATTTTAATTGATTGGTTGGGACCACACAGCCCGAAAAGCCCGATCCTTTTGACTAATTATATTCTATTAGCAATAGTGATAGAAGTACGGACTGAGGTGAATGGAAATTACACAACCAACAATAAAATATTTTTTGAAAAATACTAGTTTGCCTTTGAAGTTGTCCCTAGGTTTGATTGATAGCATATATATATATATATACATATTATATAATATTAAAAAAATTGGCACTAGTGATTTGTACATTTTTTCAAATGTTTGAAAAACGTTAAAAAATGTTTGAAAAAATTTGGGTGGCAGTAGCATGGTCCAAGAGATTTTGCATTTTCCCTGCCATTCCTGTGCAGTTTCCATAGGTAATTGTAGCATCACACATTCTATTAGATGTTTGAAGAGAAACACTTCTGACCGGTGCCACCTTTTATCTCTAATTATTGGAAACTAATGAGGAATAGCCACGTAGGGGGCATATGCAAAAACACGGCTGAACGCGCAATAGGTGACCCTTCCCTTCTCTCTACTCTCATTCTCTCATGCGAAGGAAATTCTCTCTGCTCTCACTCTCTCACATGAAGGATCTCAATTCCCTCTCACTTTGAAACTCTCCCACCTGAAAGAAATCCCTTCGCTTTCTGTCTCCTTCCCTCTCTCTACTCTCATTCTCTCTCGGTCTGAAATCTCTACGTACATGGGGGGGAACGAGAAGAAAAGGAAGCCCCAATGGGAGACTTCAATGCGTCTTGCTTGAAGCTCATTTAGGTTCCCAAACAGACCACTAACTCCAAAACTGGCTCTATGGATTCCTAAAAGAATGTCTCTTTCTTTTATCATTTTCTTTCAGATCTGGGTGTTTTTTTATTTTAAATGGCTGAGATCTTTGTCATTTGGTTTAATATTGGGGTTCTTTTGTTTTTTGCCTAGGTATTGATTTTATTTGATTGTTCATTTCTTGTTTGTTTGATTTGCCTTTTTTTTTTTTCCCGATCAATGGAGGAACATTACTTCCATTTTCCTGCTTACCTATTGGTGTATTTTTTTTTATAAGACTCGTAAAGGGGTCCTTAAATCCGTTTCTTATTAATATCGTATTCACAAATGACATTTGGCTTGGATTAGCAAAAGTTAGTTAAGAAAAGGGTTTGCTATCTTAGGTTTCATCTATTCAATGGTAAAATGTAGAAAAGAATCGTGTTTTGAAATTTGGAAAAATGATGTTGTCGAACCTGATGATGTAGGGACTTTACCCAGCTAAGATTTTCTAGTCTATTTAACTTGATTAGATTGTGTTTTCGATTTCTAGGGAACAAGTACCATTCAATTATAAAACTACCTCATAAATTAAAGAGTAATGCTACTCATTATCTAAATTTTCATCATCTTCTCATCATCCAATAATGTGGCATTAGATGATTAAATACTATTTATTATATTTCACTTGTGAATCTATAATTTAATGGTACATTATGAGATGATGAGAAAATAGATGATGAATAAATTTTGTTTAAATTAAAATCAGAAAAATTCTAAACGAGGGCCAGTTTTATTTTCTACATTGTACACCGGTGTAATTTTTTCCATGTCATGACTCGATTTCAAACAAAAACCTACCCACCCTTTGTCCTCCCTTCTCTGATTTACTTGATCCCCTACCTTGTCTGATTTACTTGATCGATAATTTCTACACTGATAGTAAGACCAAACTCCTCTCAGTGTAAGATCCTAAATAGGTCATGCCTGGTAAAACACAAGTCTAACTATTTCGAGACTTTTATTTGGATGTTGAGAAAAATTGAGAGAGATAATATAGTAATACCCGGTTTTAAGAAACACTGCTATGCAGCCTTTTTTTTGTTTGGTTGCTAAGAAAAACTTGGACAAATAGAAACATTGCCAACATTGAAGTTAAACTACCGGAAAACTTGGAATATGAACTTACATTAAATTATTAGTATTAACGACCTAAAGATTCATTGAATTTCCTAGCGGGGTTAAGGAATGAGTTTTTCATTCATAACATGCACAAAAGGATAAATCTGTTTGTAAATCTATTTTTAATTGACACACCAAACACATTGCTAATGTGGAAGCACGCCACATCATCTTATACAAAAAGTAATGATATTGTAATCTTTTTATGAATATGACGAGTCCTACGATAAGCGATTAATTTATTATATGTTTGGCTTGCAAATAGAATAGCTCTATGCATAAAGCACAGTACCAATAACTGACAAACTAGAAGTTACAAGCATGAACTCCAACATAATAATTCACAATCACAGCATCACATCAACCGTAGCACCTGATAGGGTCAGTGCAACCCTTCTCGGCAGACTGTTTTGTGCCTTTACCTCCACCCTTTTCAAGATATTGTTGGTGATATTCCTCTGCTCTGTAAAACCTTTTTGCCGGAAGAATTTCTGTCACAATCTTCTGATCTTTCAACTCCAACTGCTTAGCTTCCTTTGATTGCTGAGCCAAATGAGCCTGGTTCTCATTGTAGTAGTATATTCCTGATCGATATTGTGCTCCCACATCACCACCCTGAAACACAAATGAATCGGGTTTAAAAGGGGTCCGTTGACGCACAAAAAATGGCCTTAAAATTTCAGGTAAACCGCCATTTTGTCCAGCTTTAGGAAGAGAAAACAGAGAACTGACATAACAAAATTAACTTTGTGGGATGGATTTTGCAAGATTGAAACCTCCAACATTGTCAAAGAAGCCAAGCAAAGGCCAAGGTTTTGAAAGGAAAAAACTAAATTATGGGGCTACACCTCTAGATATATTGATTATAAAGTTACTCAAGTGACGGTCAGTGGAAGCTTGGACTAGGGTTTTCAAGCCTAGCCAGAGCTTCTTCTTCTTCTTTTTTTTATATAAATTAAGTAATAATGGTTTATTTAAAATAATCCATCTTTTGATTATGCGATTATTTTCAACATCCAGTCTAAACGATAAAATTCTATATCAACACAAGCAATAATGTCTACCCAATGTTCAAATTAGAGTCCAAATTCATTAGGTTTTTATTTAATGACGGGAACCACCTCACCGCAGAGCTCTTAGGACTCACCCACGGAACCCAAACTTTCGGAGAGACTAGCACAGAAACCCACCGTCATGGTCTCTCACTTAAATTGCAATTTGATTGGAACATGTGGCATGTACGTACACAAGTTTGCGGTCTACCACGGGTGGGCGTCCAAATTCATAAGCTAATGAGGGAATGTTTCGTTGCATGGTTATGGAAAGCAGTAATATTACTAAAATGTCTTGGATATATAACTGATACAGACATCATCCCTGATTCTCTATACGAGTGGATCCTAAAATATGCTTTCCGTACAGGCATTCCGATAATGTGGACCACGTAGGTACTGTGTTCATCTTTCCCTGAATTGGGACATTCCGTCCGACAGCAAAATTGAGACAACGTCAATCCATGCGGCTACAATTAATAACCCTAAAACTAAATTGATACACATTTTTTTTTTTAAACCTGCGTGAACGAGATAGTTGAAGAAACGAATCGAAACAAGAGTAAACTACCGACAAAACCAAAAACAAAAAGAAAACAAAGAAAGATCAGATACCTGGCGATTGAGGCTTGTCGGATCATGGCGAGACCAGAAGAGAGAGAGGAGACTGGTGTAGAGGCAGACTTTCGGATCGAAATGGACCCGCACCACCTCTACATGGTTAGTGGTACCGGAGCACACCAGTTTGTAGTTCGGATCCGGGACGTGACCCTGAGAGTACCCGACCTCAGTCCTCACCACCCCGACCACTCGCTGAAAAGCCAGCTCCACACCCCAGAAGCACCCGGCTCCAAACTCGGCTAACTCGTGACCCGGATCATCGGGAGCATCCGTGTCCGGGTCCAGAGCAGGGTTGTGGGCGGCGGCGGCAGTGCTGGCCATTCTTCAATGCTCCCAATATTTTGGTCGTCCAAACGGAATAGCTGCCACGAAAATTTATAGAGAGATTATATTTCAGAGTGTGTCGAACACGCAAGGTACAAGGTTTGTTATGAGCCACAATTTGATAATAGAAAAATAATTAATTTTAGAAAATATAACGAAAAGAAGATATTTTATACCATAAGGCATAAATGATGATGTATTTAAGTTTCACGCGTTCATTTTTTCAAAAAAAAGATAAATATAAAATTTAGATAAAAAAATAATTTTTTAATAATGGATATTATTTAGATATTAATTTTTAAAAAATGGTGTGGCTTACACATTTAAAAACTATTGTTATTATCGTCATGTTTCTTAAGTCTTTAGGTAGGAATCTCAGCAGCTTGAGTCTTTAGTTTTGGGCTTGCATATACAAATAAAACACCACAAGACGGAGCCGTAGTAGTGGTTAGAGAGTTTTCAATGTCAAAATCAGTATTGTCTTATAACAGAGAGTAGAAAAGTAGAGAAATTAGAGTGTCCAAAAAGAGTTCGGAGAGACCAACCCCATCCTGATACTTGTGAGTTTTCTTTATACCTGGTCACTAGGATTAGATGCCCATGCTCTGCTGCGATGGCACCCGTAGTTCCTTCCGCCATACTTATTTAATACAGCGTGACTCTCTGGGGAGTGCATTTAATGTGGTTTAGCCCTCTGTTTTGTTCTGCCTGGTGATGCACACTGTCATGTTCTTCTTTCTCCTCCTGCTAGAAGATCGAGAATTCCCTACGATTTGCACTCTCCTGTTCACTCAAGGCTATTTAGGACTTAGTTCTATTAAGGTTGCATGCTCCTCCCTCATTTGCACCAGGGTGGTCTTCCCGTGCTTCCTTAGTGGTAAACTGCCCTTTGCTAGGCACCAAGAACCAATCAACTGGGCTAATGAATTGCCTAGTCGATTTGGGCATCTCACGATATTGGGCTCAAATTCTAACTTTGGACTCGGAGGAAAAACCTCCTAACAACTATAATTAGTATGCTCGTCTTATTTTGACAGTGGACATTTTAATATTTTTAATCTAAACTTCAAAAACTGTTAGTTTACATGCTATACTGTTATTTTTGACAAATTGCAAGCCTGCAAGATTATATCACATGCTATTTTTTAATCAATTTTAACTGTTAAAATTACAAAAAATATATTGATTATTTGATATGCAAATTATACTTGGTTTTTTTATAGTTGAATATATACTTGGGCTAGAATGATGGTTGGTCCACTAAATCCCTATTAAGGCCAGAAGGGCCTATTGGGATCTGGCTAGCCCAACATTTTCAGGTTAATTGCGGTTTGTAACCCACATGAGCTAAAGCTCCAAGCCACTGCTTATTTGGATCTTGGTCGGTCACTTGACCAAACCGGACCAACACTGTTCTAGATAAAAAAGTATCATCCCAAAAATTTACAAAGCAATGATATTTTTATTCTTAAATTTTACTCATCAAGTGTATTACATTTCAAGTTGTTTTTTTTTTCCCCACTACTTAAATAAAATCACTTAAAATGTGTCCTATTAGTTAGTGTGATATGAGGTGATAAGATTTAGCCCCATTTGGATGTTTAGATGATCTCATCTCATCACATCCCACTCAAATGCAAATATTTTTTAAATTTTTAATTTTTTCATCAAATTATTATTTAATTATTACAATTTTTTCAAATTTATAAACAAAACACTAAGGCCTCGTTTGAATAAATAGTTTAGATGAGATAATATATTTTGAATAGTAGTAAAATTTTTGAATTAAGATGAGATGAAACAGTTTGTAAAAAAAAAATGTGTATTTAGATAGTAAGATGAGATAAAATAGTTTTTAATTTTTAAATTTTGAAAAAGGTGTGAGTCTTAATATTTAATAGAGAGTCGAATTATGTACTGTTCACATACTATTCATGTCAGTTTTGTACTGTTCATGCATTGTTCACTTTCAGTTTTTACTATTCATTACTATTTATTTAAGTGGATATTTTTAAAATTTAGAGATAAAATATGGTGTATTTGGATAGGAAAAACTATTGTATGGTAAAGATGAGTTGAAAAGATGTTTTCGGTAACCAAACCAGGCCTAAAACAACTATTTCAATTCTCAAGATAAAAATTATATTCTAACGAGATTTTAAATTTATAAGATTTTTATTCAAAATTTTCTCCCTATTTTCTCAAAACTCCACAAAACATATTAACTCAAACCATTTAATTACTATTCATAGACTTCTCATGTTATCTCATTTAAACATCCAAACGAGACCTTAGGATGAAGAATATAATACTCAAAATATAATACTTATTCTATTAATGAAATTAAATGATCCTATCGTTTTCCCTTCAATTATAATTAATACTAGTCATAGAGACATATGCAATTAATTTGTTGCGAGATATTTATGAATAACTAAATCTATTAGATATAGTTATTATACAATAAAAAATATTAATAATTATAAATGGTAGGGAACTAATCTCTAAATTTTGGTTATCTTGGTATTCTCTCTCTTTACTCTCACTAGTTGCTATATTGACAATGAGAATTAAGGTTACGTTTGGGTAATAAAGTGATATTAGATATTCAATAAATATAAAGGAAAAAGTAGTGAAAAGTAATGATAAAATATTAATTAATAGTGAATAGTAGTACAAAATAGTAAAAAATAGATAAAAAAAAATATATAACATCTGAAATGTTAAGAGCAGCTTCACATTTATTTTTACCATTTCGTCTGTGTATTGAGGTACTCTGTTTGAGTGCATTTTTTTGCCATGCATGTGCGCATCCTCAATTCTATTTGATCACGGTATAGAAATTCAAATGCCGAGAAACTCCCGTTCTTTAAAAAACTTAACATAAATGTTTGAGGGAAATCATTTGCTCTGTGTTTGGGGGTTTTGTTTTCCTTGTTATGTACATCCGTATGCTTTGTTTGATTCTGATGTGGTTGTCCATGCATGTGGACGGTGTAGAATTCTTGTTGATGGCTTTATTCTTTAGATCTTTATTTTTTGTTTTTGCTTTTTTCGGTTGCAAGTTTTTTGGTTGTCATTTGAGAAGCTGTGGTTATCTTTGTAAGATCTGTGTTTTTATGTAATTTTATTGTCGGATTTAAGTGTGAAGAAGATGATTGGATTTAGTTGTAAGATTTACGTTTTTCTTGAATTTCTATGGACTGTTTATTTTTTTACATCCAACCATTGTGTCAAAAGAAGCTATTCAATAAGCAGTAACTTATTAAACTTGCAAGAAGAAGCAGAGAGATACATACCTAGCTGATGCCAAAATTCAGGAGCAAAGAAGCCAATTCCCACAGCTTCAAAGATCTACAAGTCTCAAGATTTGAGAACACAGAGCAAATCATAAGCTTGCGGCCTAAGCTAGAGATATTCTCAAATGGTATAGGGGCAATTTCACACATCTATTTATGTAATGATTTTTCAACCAAGCGGCAGAACAACCTGGTAAACCAACAGAACTGTGAAAAGACCAAAACGTTAGTCGGCAAAAGAAGAAAAAAAATAACAATAGAATGCATTTTAGAAATCAAAGCAGGGGCAAAATCGGAATAAAAATGTGTAAAAACAAAATAAAATCCTCCCCGATTTTCTCCTACATTGGCACTTACAGATATAGTAGATATGTGTGTGTGTGTGTGTATACACACGTGTATGTATGTTTATTGAAAACGCACAAATCCTTTGCTGGGACTCTTGCCTGAAGGCTGGAACTATGAGAGGCCCAAATAGTAATCTCATGTGGAAGTATGGGCCCTCAAAAACCTGATGGTCAAAGTCTAGGGCTAAGCCCAGTACGACCACAACCCCTTCACCTAGGCCAGCATCTCTACCCGAATAATCACTGCCAATTCTACCAGGAAATGGTTCTCCTAGTTAGGGGTGAGTTCGGTCTGGTCTGGGGAGGTTTTACGGATCGGACCGGACCTATTCGGTCTAGGATTTTTCCACCCTGGACCGAACCGAACTCCCTAAGGACCGGTCCGGTCCGGTCCCATTCGGTCCGTTCGGTCCACCCTATGTTCTTTTTTTTTTTTTTTTTTTTTTTTCCAATAAAATTTTGTTTAATACTTATGTAATTATATTGTGATATATTTAATATATATACATATAGTATACTATTATATATATATTAGTAATAAGCTAATACTATTAGTAATAATAACTATACTATAACTAATAACTATATGTAATAATAACTATACTATAACTAATAACTATATGTAATACTAATACTATTATAAATTTACAAATATATGATATATTATAATTTATACTATAACTTTTATAATATGTTAATACATTAATATATATACTAGTACTATATATATTTTTTTGATTGGTTATACTAGGACTATATATTATAGCTAATAGTTATACATTAAAGAATATATTAATACATTGATACTAAATATATATAGTTATAGACTTATAATGATTTAGTTATTATGAATTTATGATTAGTATAACTATATAATTGTATTAGTATTAGACTATTAGTAATTCAATTTGGCTATATTATATTAGTAATATTAGTTATGTTGAATCAGTTAGTTAGTATAACTATATTCTACATTATTAGTATTAATATAAATATTAGTATTAGTTATAACTATATAGCCTATATTAGAATTGAGTCTTAGACTATATAATAGACTAATAGTATTAGTACAACTATATAAGTATACTGTATAGCTATATATTAGTTTTAATTATAGTGATTAGTATAACTATATAATAGTAGATTATTAGTATAACTATATATTAGTATTAGTTATACTGTTATAGTGATTTAGTATATTATAATTTCTATATTATATTTATACTATAACTCTTATAATATATTAATATATACTAGTACTATATATTATAGTTATATATTAAAGAATATAATAATACATTCATACTAAATATATATAGTTATATTTCTAGTGATTTAGTTATTAACTTATTATGATTAGTATAACTATATAAATTATAATAGTATTAGACCATTAATATAGCTATATATTATTAATATTAGTTATGGTGAATCAGTACTTTAGTATAACTATAGAAGTGTTAACTATAATGATTAGTATAACTATATAAATTATAGTATAGTGATAATTATATTAATTAAATATAAGTATAGTGATAATTAAATTATATTAATTATAGTGATAAATATACTATATAACTATACATAGTATTAATTATAATGATTAGTATAAGTATATAAATTATATAATAGTATATTAGTATTAATAGTAGACTATTAGTATAGGTCACTATAGCTATTGTTGAAGTATTAGTTATAATGATTTAGTATAACTATATTAGTATAAGTATAACTACAATCTATATTAGACTATTAATATTTTTTATTAGACTATTAATATTTTTTTATACCATATATAATTAATTATATACAACTATTATATAAATAATATATATATTTTTTAAATTTTTATTCGGTTCGGTCCGGAGTAGAAAACCCCTAGACCGGAACCGGACCGGACCGGCCGATACTCACCCCTACTCCTAGTGTGCAACTTGGCATTTGGTATTTTGTAGGGCTGTTATGACATATCCAGTGAGCCACTGTCCATGCCCTGTTTACAGGAAAATGATATCTATACAATCATTTTCATAATTATTTACGCAAATATATTTTAAATGATCAGAATTTTTGTAAAATAATTTATAAAAATAATATGAAACAATCTTAATTTAAATAAAAATTTTATGTGCAGTTATTTTTATAAATTTCTTGTCTCCCACTAATGTGATTGTCTACATCACTTTTTTTAATATAAAATAACTGTTTTAACAAATCACATTAATAGAGTGCGTAAAGAATATGTAAAATTGATTGTATATAACAGAACTCATTTAAACTAATTTAATACATGATATTATAAAAGATTGTAAAAAGAGTTATACATGTATCATTAATCTTATGGCTATTGGTGCGGTTTTAACTTCAATTATCATGTTTTGAATTGGAAAATTTTCATCTTATCTCATCATTAAAACTTTTTCAAATTTTCAATTAAAATATAATAAACAATTCAATTTTTTCAAATCTCAATTATACTTTTTCAAATTTTAAAATAATAATAATATTAAAAAATAATATTTTAAACGTTCATCTAAAACTAAAAATTATCATCTCAACAACCAAACCTTAATGTTTCCTGGCCTTAGGCACCTATTTTATAAGAGAGATTGATCAATTCATATTGAGTCAACTAGCTCCTCTATTCTTCTTTAGTTTCTAAAACTGCTTAACCCCCAACCAAAATGAAATCAATAGAAAATGACAGAATTGATGAAAATGATGCATCATGGAAAAAGAAGAAGAAGAAAATGACACTTCGGTTTTGGTCAAACTAAGTTCCCTGTAAATTAGGAGTCTTGAGTCGATGGCTTGCAAGTCTCTTCAAAGGCATAAACTTGTGGAAATATATATGATCATTTAGGATAATGAAAATGCCAATTTTGAAAGTCTGATGTATAAATTCAAAGAAAAATTAAGATTAAGTACTGTAATTTCCCCTTAATTATTACTGAAATGAACTACCAATTTAATGCATCTTATCCAATAATTAAGTACGGATTTATATGAATAATGCATGTTAGCCACGTTTGTAATTCCTTGTTCTTCTTTTGCTAAGGCTTCTACTTTTGAAAATGGACTGTTTAAGTAGTTTCCGCTTCTTGAGGGAACATTGACCCATAAGGTCTTGAATGAAACAGTACACGACCAAAACTTGGACTATCATAAGTACTGGTTCAGCCCCAATATGTCTTCGTTGCTCTTGACCGCAATCTGCAGTGCTTTAATTACTACCTTAATTTTCTGTAGCATGCATGGATGATGGGTTAGGGGAGCACTAATAGTACTATTGGTCATTCTCCAAGTTGTTGCAGAGATTAAACCAACAATAATTATTCAGATTTTGAAGGTGACTGCAACTCTCATCAACTCTCTAGTTGGTTCTAATGATCAGTATAAATATATATTAGCATTGTGGGTTTAGTTTGATCTTCAAGTTGCACTGGGTTCGGGTTTAGGCCTCATGTTTTTCTTGGGTCTTGAACCGTTGATTCTCTGGCGAGGGTATTGATCTCATAAGAGTCGACAGTCATGATGGACCGACGCCTCCCATGAGAACTTATCACCATGCATGTGAGATTCTGACGTGTGCCTGATTCGTGATCACCCATCACATTCCTTCATTTTCAACTGATTCGTGCCTGCCACATGTTTGGATATATCCTCCACATACATGTTTATCAAGAATATAAACCCATTTTATATATGGACTATCTATCTTGCATGCGATGGTGACACACTAACTTGGCCAACTTAGGTACATGAAAAACACTCCCATTTTCCTTTATAGAGTAGTGTGAAACAGCAAGATTCGTGTTCTTATCATCAATATACTACGATGGTTGGGCCATTTGTATTGTCGCTCATATGACACATACTTGGACAAAAGCCACATGGAAGGAGGACCATTTCTGAGGTTTATAAGTCACAGAATACATGATCATTCATACCCCTTCTAAAGTTCTTGCTTTGCTAGTCTATGGAGCATTCATTTTAATAGCTAACATTAGGTCATATATTCTTCGCAGTGTACTGATCATTTCGTATTGTTCATCAACTGGCGTTCATTTCAAAAGTCGATGGAATAGCGCGTCAACATGACAGTACGTACGTGGTATAAGAGTGGAACGAGTGCGCACTATATATTTAACATTTTTTGAGAGCATCGAGCATGTCTAGAGGATAAATGTTATGATAATCATGACTTATTACAGGACTTCTGAATAGATGAGCTGCCTATTCAATAGATTTATGAGATCCTTTTGTGGACCAAAGTGTGAGGGGGCTATCACTTTGGGGGCAAAGTGAGGAGGGCCAACCTTCCACTATTTTGTTATGCACATCTTACATAATGAAAATAATTCTCATTTGGACGAAATATATATGTTTTCAGAGAGAGTTAGCCGCATGTGATCGATTACAATACAAAGTACAAATGAGAAGGTGGAGATCATGAGAAAATGGAGGAAAATTGGTGTCAAACTGCAGAGATTATAGGTACATAATGAGATAAATCTGGCATGAACTTAAAACTCAGAAAAAAGGGAATTTGGATTCACATTAGTGGTTGAACCCAAAGATATAATAATGTGGCGGTGCAACAACACACACAAGACTTTTCTCCTTAGCCAAACAAAAAAGAAAAGAAAAGAAAAGAAATGAAAGAAAGTCTCATGAGTAGGCCCAGCTGAAATGCTGAGGTGAGAGGATATCGATGGATGTGAATAGAGTGGAGTGCTCCATAGCTGGATCAGAACTAAAATTCTGTACAGATCAAATAACTCTTTGCATGCATTCATGTGCGAACTCGATACGGATAGGTCTATTTAGCCATCATGAATGAGGATTACTTTATTATTGTACCCTACTCTCAGCATGCATGTGCATAGCTTTGCTACATCATGGCTAGCTAGGAAAGGGACATACATATACATACATATATATATATATATATATGTATGAACCTTGATTGACGCAAACTTTGTCAAACTTATAGTTGTAACCAATTTTAGTCCACAACAAACGGCTCCATCAAAAGATGCTCCCAATTCAAAGTTTTGCATGTGCTTTCTCCTTTATTTTTCTCCTCCCAACCTATTATTCTTTCCCACGTTAATTCCCAAGTGGCCCCCTCACCCCTCCCTCTGCACAATTATCGAAGGAGATCAGAGCAGAGATCATTTTTCATCTTCGATCGTTTGGAGGGTGAGTAGATTTGGTGGGATGCTCTCCCGCCATCTCGGTTTGAATGGCAAGAGAAGAATCAGAAGATATATTTAGGACCCACTTCTCGAGTTGGTAAATTGAATTGTTTGTAATTCAGAAAAAAAAACAAGTTGTAGGAAATCCTAATTAGCTTGTTATAAGGATCAAGACTTGTAATTTTTCCAGAGTTTAATACTTCCATACCAGAATTGATCATGAGCCAAAGAATCCGAAGTAGCTAATGTTCTTTTGGAATGGACACTTTGGATTTATTGCATTACATCTACAGGTCTCTTTTTTTTCCCTTATCGGAATGAGAAATAAAGCCCTACTTGGCTATTTTTTTCGTGTAGCGAATTCGGTAACAGTTAGTGGTAGTTGGACTTTCCTAATCACGTAAATTAATATGGTTGGTAGGTTTAAAGCTTTTCCTTTGTCTTTACTACCATTTTTCTCTATTTTGTCTTTTGGGTCTGCTTCTTTTCTTACAATATTATTCTCTTCTGTTTTTTCCCTACTCTGCTGGAGTTGTTCGAGGTTCTTTGAGTTTTGTATTGTGTCTCATGAGAGAGAGAGAGAGAGAGAGAGAGAGAGAGAGAGAGCTTTGATATAAAAATCATAAGATAATTTAAGAAAATTATGAGTGTATAGCAACACTTCTGCACTTGCTTCCTCTAAGACCACTGTGATCCCCAAGCAAAATCCACAGATGGGTCAAAGGATTAAAGAGTAACAGGCCGAGGTTGTACATTGTGACCATCAGAATCGAGTCAAAAGTGGAAAAAGAAAGAAGAAAAAGAGTGAAAATAAATGGGTAGAAAGAGAAAACATGGAGTGAAGAAAAAGCCAAGAAAAGTAAATCCTAGAGATCATTGACCCCTAGCTTCTTGTGCCCTTTTCTTTGTTACTTCCCCCCTCCCTTCACTTTCTACTAAAATTTTCTACATATTTAGCCTCTCAACTAGACTTCAAATCACTTGCAAGGATTGTTGTTGAGATATCACAATCAGCAATGAGAACCCTTCCTGCAATTTAGTGCACCTGCACTCGTTGTAATTGTGCCGACAAGAGCAGACGGTCTTGCTCCTAAGCTCGAAGCCTTGGCATAGCTTGATGAAGCCCCAGCACCTGATGCTGTAAAATATGCACCATTCAGCAATAGGTCTCCTTCAGACCTCCAATTCCAGTGCTTCCATTCACCTTCTGGAGCATCCTCATGTTTGGTCACCTGCAGAAATTCATAGTTTCGAGACATATATCAGTAACAATAGTACATGTGACTCCTTTTGTCATTTCCAATCATACCAACTAATGTGTCACATTTTTTCACCTCTTTGCTGAATCTGTCATCTGGTGCAGCAAATCTGTTCCCTTGGCTATTAATGGTAGGGGAAGCACTCCCTCCAATGGCATACATTTCCCAATGACTGTAGTCATTGTTCACCACATGGAAGTACCCTAGCCTACATCTGCATATGTAAAAGAATATACCCTCAACAACACAAAAATAAAGCAATCCAACATACAATTCACACTTCTTTTGCTTTTGGGACTTCTTTTTTTTTACCTTGGCATTCTTTGGACAAGCCCTTCCCCAAAGTGATTGAAGGCGATGGTCACCTGCATGCCCTTGTCCTGAGTGTAGGAATCGCTGTGACCCAACAACATCACCTTGTCATGGTGTGTCATGTAATTGTTTGAGATTGTAATGGCTGTGGAACCATGAATTGCATCAATCAACCCATCATCACAGTTTGACAGTGAACAATGGTCCACCCATACGTGGCTCCCACCAAAGATGGACACCCCATCACCGTCTGATACTGTCCTCCACCCATAGTGCCGTGGGGAGCTCCTCACCATGGCATTTCCCCCTTGCTTACAGTCATGTATGTGTAACCCATGAATGATAATATTACTCACAAACTGAACAGTGATGCATGGACCCCCAGCAATGTGCACACTCGCTCCCCTCCCATCAATGGTCTTAAACGAATTCATAATCAGCTCTTCCTTCAACTTTATCACCATATCTCGTGCAAAGATAATCCACAATGGCTCATCTTGAACCACAGCATATCTCAGAGTCCCCGGTTTTGGGTTCACTGCATCTTCATCGCTGCTGTCTGTGACCACGTAAATCCTGCCATTTTTTCCTCCAATGGCGTTTCTGCCAAACCCAATGGCACAATCAGCCAGCCTCTGGCGGTTCTTCTGCCAATTGGGGTCACACCGCCAGCAATCGTCGATTGGGTTGCCTGTCCCGCAAGAAAGATAACCCAAGTTCCTCCTAGCCTTGGACGCATTGTTGATGCTCCTGAAATTAACAAAAAAAAAAATGTGACATTTTTTAAACATTAGCAAGCAAAGTTGCCATTTTTTAGTACCATTCCGTACCCAGAAACACTAAAAGAAAGTCATGTTGGTGGAGGCTCATACCTTTGTACTTCTTTTACTACTAGCTCAGGATCCTGAACTGGGGAGGAGGAAATGAGGGTTGGGAGCAGGACAGAGAAGAGGAAGGTGATGAGAAAGAGCAGAGGAGGGATTGCCATTTTCCTGTTGTATGATAGGAAATGTGCGAGAGAGCAAAAGGAGGGAGAGTGAGGGGTTTGAGTGATGATGAATGGGAGTGTATATGTATATATAAAGAAATTTAAAGCCGGGCTAAATGGTATGATTTAACTAAACATGTGGGTCCAAAGGTGCTCGTGATTTCTGGTTTTAAGGGATTCTCAATTTTTGGTAGTTTTTGCCGTTAAGCGAAGCAAGCCATGAATGATGGACCATGCTGTAAAAAAATAATAAAAAAAATTACATCAAAAGGAAAATCGTTTACTGGATTATGAACAAATGTTGTTCTTCGTTCTATATTTGTAATTTTAAGTAGAAATATCCACTTTAAATGTGTACAGCATCAACCAGTATTGGGATGACAAAAGGCAAAGAGGAGCATTCATATTCTTTTTATCAAGTGAGAACATAAAACAGACTCTGTTTTCTTACATCTTCTCCAAACAGAGTCTCCACATTGGTTAGATTCTATGATTTTCCGTACAAGTAGATTGTACTTTTCTACATCAATTTTCTATTTTTTAATGAAGTTAGAAGCTACCTAGTGTGATAATCATTTTCCTCCCACCATTTTCACCTCTAGATTTGAGGTTTGAATAACCCAAATACTCATAATATATTCTCATCAAATATAGAAAGTGCCACTTTGACAGACAAGTTTACACACTGTCAAAAAGTAATTCTCTGTCTTTGCACAACAAAACTCACGTTCAAGAATTAGTATGCAACTTATAAAGAATAATGTTATATACAGTCGTAAAGTCTATAAGTGCCGTGTAATTGTTTTAAAAAAGAGTGTATTTATTATTAAAAAATTAATTTCTTTTCATGTAGGTCTTATATTTGTTTATTTTTTTTAAAATGATTACACGGCGCTTACACACTCACGACTGTATGATATTTATGTCTCTTATTTTCATTTCATTATTTTCCTCTTTTTTTATTTTTTTCCTTGTATTTCCTTCTCTTTTGCATCATGACAACCCTATCTCATATTGATCACATTATCAAAGACACCATAAATCCCTAATGTCTGCTTTAACCCAATTCTAAACAACAGTACTCTTCTTGTCATTGATGGTTACAACAGAGTGGTTCATTCGTTGGAACCTCTTTAAAAAACCAATAATCAATGCGAAGAAGCCAACTGGTTGACTCCATTTTCCAACTTTTTTTCTCTATTTTAATATGTTGCGGTCTATTGTTTGGTGTTTGTTAGAATCTTCAACCCCCTCCCTTTATATCTATTTATTATGCAATCTTGATTGAAAAATAAATATACATCTTTTAATTAATATTATTATTAAATTTATATACGGAGAAATGATTTGTACAGTTTTAGAGTATATAAGTCATGTGCACTTTTTTTAAAAAGAAAATGAACAAACTTAGAACCTACACGAAAATACTCTTTTTTAATGGTGGACTCACCATTTTTAAATGAAGTACGTGTGACTTATACATCTTAAGACTGTATTAAATATGAGTTATTTTATTATCAAGTTGGTGTGTAGAGTACATTATCCACATGACTTAAATGGTAAGATTTGATTCGTAATATTTGAAATTTGAATTTTTTTTTTCAAATAGATATATGTCATATAAATACTTTACTATGCGTGTTATTTATGTGGATTTATAAATAAAATTTTTATTTAATATTATTATGATTTATATGAAGGACATTCAAATAATTTGTTGACAAAAAGTAAGCCAAACTTCATTAATATGTACTTTTTATGATGGTTGAGTAACACTAGGACAAGGGAGTAAAAACTGTCATTATTGTGAGGCTGCTCAGTTGCTCTATCACTCACTTTCAATTATCACTACCACTGTGGACAACCCCATTCATAATTAATTATTTTATGAAATTTATTTATTTAAAATATATATTTATAAATTTTTTTTTTTTTAAAAAAAGGATTTAGGTGTCACATGCTCTTGCCCTATTAAATCTAACACTCTTTCTAATTAGGCCATTTGTAGGGCCCACTAACTATTTTCCCCTTCATTTTCTGAAGCCCATTTTTCTTTAGCCGCAAACTTCGCCGAAGTTTCACATTAGCAAACAAAACATGGGACCCACTATTCTGAGGTGGCAAGGACTAGACCTCTGGAGCTGCCACTTGTCCACGAAATCTACTCGACACATGGCCCGCGATTAGAGGCCCGTGGTATCCGTTGAATTTGCGGACACGGTGAAAGCTACGTCGTCACATGGGGATTTTATTCCCTTTTGACGGATACACCTGTCGTTCGGGAAAATCTAAGCCGTTGAAGATGGATTCCAGTTCTGATCGAAGCCGTTGATGTCTACATTGTGAATTTGTGGGGGATGATAATCTACTTTTTTTAAAAGACAAAAAAAAAAAAAAAAAAAAGATTTTGGACGCTTTTGCGTTTCGGACATTGGTTTGGGCGTTTTGGGTAAATGATATATGTTTAGAATTTGTGATTTTCAATCACATTGATGTGATTTATTTAAACGGTTTTTATTATTGAATTTAAAATCAATTACAGCATTTCTTCTTTAGAGAGTGTGAATGATTGAATGCGAAATTTTTTTTAAGAGTTATGTTAGGTAGAAGTGTACTCGGTCTAGTTTTAGATAAAATTTAGGATCGAATCAATATGTATCAATTTTATATTTTTAAAAATTAATTATGCATCGGTTATCCCTAAATCGATATGTCTGGTTTTTCTAGTATTGGTCCGGTCCGGTCCGATTTTTCAGTTTTAATATATTAAGTATATTAGTATTACTAATGTATTTATCAAAAGAAATATATTGAGAATTTATTAGGCAATAAAATGTATTTAATATGTATATTTTATATTTAAAACATATGATTAAATAAATATTTATATTTAAGATTAAAATGTTATGTTATAAATTATAATATATTATTTCATACATAGTTATATATATTATATATAATATTAAAAATTAATAAAATATATATTTAATATGTAAAATGGTCCGGTTTGGTGTTGGAAAATATAAAACCGATTCTGGACCGAATTTGACTGACTTTTAAAATGAAAAAACTGATTCCAAACTGAATCGATCGAAAACCGGACCAAACCAACCGGTTCGGTATAGGCCGGTTTTCCGGTTTGTTAGTTTATTCTTACACTTCTAATGGTACGTATAAGTAAAGTCGCGTATTAATCTGTATATCAATACTGATTCTTTCATATTCAAAATTTAAATTAACATTATTTTCAATAAAATTTACTTTTTGACCAATCACATAAGATTGGTGCACATATTAGTGCACAATTGTACTTGCAACTAGATTTTTCCTTTTTTTTAATTAAAAACTTTATGCATAATTACTTTTACATATTTTTTATACACTGTATTGATATGAACATTTATTTTATATTAAAATAAAAATAACATAATCCATCCTATCAATAGAGTGCACAAAAAGTACATAGAAATAACTGTGTATAGTATTTTTCTTTTTTAATTGAGTAATGATACGTATAGTTTTTATTTAAATTGAGAATATTTTTATAAAATGATATTATTTTTATAAATTATTTTTACAAAAATATCTTTAATTTAAAATAGAATTATAAAAATAATATGTATCATTTTCTTTATTGCCACGTCATCTGCTCAATTCATTAAAATATAATTGTTTTCTTTTTTTTGGTTGGTATAATAGTCTTTTTAGTTCATATTTTAACACTTTATTGTTAAGAAGTGGAGCAAATACATTCCTATTTAAAAAAAAAAAAAGTTCAAGATTTCCGCAAATCCGTTACGATCAAGGATTTACAAGATTCACTAAAATTTGATTACGACTTCAGTGAGATAAATACATAAAAAGGTGTCCATTCCATATGGCAATCTCATGCATGATGTCCAAATTTCACATCAAAATGTAATTATCAAGATCTAATTAATATTGAGAAGTGTTATAACCATAATAAGTTTTTACCAAAGTAAATTTATAAATTGATATAATTTTACACGATATATTAGATCTATTTTACAATAAAAATAACTTAACAATCTAATATATCATATGAAACCATGTCAGTTTCTGAGTTTACTTTTATACAATCTCTATAACGTACTTATTTGCGCACTTGATTGACTGCGTCATTTTTTTAATATAAAATAACTATTTTGATCAATCATATTAATGAAATGTATAAAAAATATACAAAAGTAACTATATATAACATAATTTCCCTCTTTAACATTTAGTCAGATTTGTAGGTATTAGAGAACATTAATTAGTAATGTTCTGTACACCAATATCTTGGTAGGATGTTATGCCACCGACATGAATTTGTACGAAGAAAAAGAAGATCACATTTATTCATCAACCGTAATTTTCACAAAGGGAGGAATTTGTATCGTAGCGTGGCCCAATACACCAATAATTAATTGTGTATTCAGTTCTAACAAACATCATTTATTGTTCATCATCATGTGAGTGTGTACTGTGGTCTAAAATATAGTTCTTAGAGACTGTAGGGTTTAGATCTTAGTAAACTCCAATGAAATTTCATCCTACAAATTAGGATCATAATTTTCCAAAAATTTGAGTTAAACACTACTTCATTGCAGCGGACAAATGCCACTAGAGTAGTGTTACGTGTACTTGTAGTTTTTAATAACTGACAAAATGCTACTAGAGTAATGTTACGTGTACTTGCAGTTTTTAATAACTGACAAATGGAGAAGTAAATTTTATGTAAGTTTTTTTCAAATACATTTAACATTTTCGATGCCACTACTACAATCTTGAATTTGGATCGAGACATTAGGCCATAGAGTGGAAAAGAGATAGACGTATAAAGTAAGTCTCATAATATTTATTAAACATTTAATGCTGATCGAGAAACTTACTTAGATAAATATTGCGAGATTACTTTATATATCTATCTTTTTTCTATTCTAGAATTTAAAATTTAAATAAGAACTCTAACGGATCTAAATCCATCAATCTTAATTGCATGAAAAAGTGGGGGGCAACAGGCGAGTCCCCTTTCAAGGTACTGTGTGTTTTCTGTGGAGTTTGTAACTTTGCTGATTATACAAGCCATGCGCTCTGAACATTTAAAACAAATTAATGACTCGAAATAATGATAATACATTATTGAACTTGAAACCGTATAATTCAGCTCTTGACAGAATGATTTTTCATTTTTATTAAAATATTTATTATTTACGTATTTATTTTTGGATTGCATGGTCAATATTAGAGGTTTTAAATTTTTAATCAGCATGTTTAAAAGCATGGTCGGTTCCTTAATAACCCTAAGTAAGCTCTATAATACAGCATCGGTATTGAATGAATGGATTAATTATATATTATATGAGTAATGGTATGAGTAATGGTATTTGCAGTAGTAGAGTGCACAAGTATCGTGCAATCATTTTGAAAAAGAGTATGATCTATTATTAAATTTTTTTTTTCATGTGTGTCATATATTTATTCACTTTTTTTTTTAAATGATTGTACGATACTTGTGCACTTACAACTACAACTATCATTTCTCATGTTATATCTACCTTTTTTCTTTCTTTATATATAAATCGTAATTAATCTTACAGTTATGGTAGGTGGAATACAGTTTATAACTAATTTATGATGAGAAGATGTAGTTTTGCAATTTCCATTCAAGAAGTGTAAGGAATAACACAAAAAGCTACCACATTATATTAAGTCATACTTCTGACCAAATTCATATATATTTCTGGGTTTGAAATTTTATTTTCATTGTACTTGTGGACCATAAAGCAAAGCAAAAATTCTGTTGTGGTTCAGTCTATTTGTTTGTCACGCGTATATACTGGTCCCGTTTGGTTATTAAAGTGTACTGAGATCAACTTATTTCAGTTTAATTTTAAGTTGACTTTAATATCCAAACATAATTTTTAAATTATTAAATTCATCTTAATTCAAAACCTTCTTATATATGGAATCTATAATCTTTTTCAACTCAATACTTCTTTACAAATGAGACTCATAACTTTTTTCAATTTCTCATAAATAAATCTAAACTCATCTTTGATGGATCCCACAAAAATCACATCAATATCTTAAATCACTACTATTCATAAAAAACTTAACTTACTTCAATTCAGTTTAACATCCGAACTCAACCCTAATTATCTGTCACCTAAAGCACCGTGCGTAACTAGCTTTAGGAAGAATTTGAAGTTCTCAAGTAGGAAAGAGACAAACATTTCATTTTACAACATCTATTTCTCTTCACATAAATCTTGATAAATGCTTAATAAAATATGATTGATTCACTTTACGTGTCGAAATTTCTCTATTTGAGATTAAGTTATTTTCATCCAATGTGGACAAGAGATAAAAAGAAGAAAATGATTTGTCTCCCTAATAAGAGAGAGATGATAGCGTAGCAACATGTATATCACGTAATCATATAAAGCCATGTGACAGCGCTCCCAATATCATCATTCTTTACTACTTCCTTGCTTCACTAATTAAACCTACTCTTTCTGTTTGTCTGCTGTAGTTTAGTCTTTTCAGCTATAATATCTGTTTTCTTTTTTTTAACACGTACAGAGCTTTTCCTAAACATTCTTTTATTTATTGGCATTGCATGCAAATATAAAATAGGCTAGCTTGATCCATCATGATTCATAGAGATATAAACGATTGATTTTAGAAATAAATTTAATATTTTAATTATATTTTATAAGAATAATGTTAAATATAATTATAATAGATGTAAATTTTGCACTCTTTTAATTTTTTAAAAAAATGATTTTTTTTCATCTTCCTTTCTTTGCCCCCAATTTTTTTTCTCTCCCCCTCCCCTTCCCCCCATGCCCTATCTCCCGTACTGGCACTGTTGCCCCGCTTTGCACCGTACTCAAGGGCATTGCTCTGGGAACAAAAAATGCCGGCGGTCCACATGGTAGCCGTCGACACCCCTATTGCTCCTCGGCGCGACTAGGCATTGCTACGCCCATGCAGTGCAGTGCCCGTATATCATCCTGTGGCCAGGAGGCCGTGGACAAGATCTTCTCCGCCATGGCCAGACAATTTTGTTGTTACACACTCCACAGCCAGTCGTGATAGGATCTGCCGCCTCTCTCTCATCTCTCTCTCTCTCTCTCACTCCCGTGCTCTCCCTTGCAGTCGCTGATCCACAACACCATCGTGCCCTGCTCTGCCGCATGGTCTCTGTTGGTGGCCGGTGGAGGCAAGGGGAGGAGGGGAGAGCACGGAAAGGGGGAGAAAGAGGGAGATGGAGAGAGGGAAAAAAGAAAAAGAAAAAGCCGTAGTATATTGTTAGTTTGTGACGTCAATATGTCGGATTCTTTTGTAGAATCTATTTGTGTCTCTAGTAACTCTTAATTGTAATTCTTATTTATCTTTTAATAATAATGATACACGCACGAAACGTTTTACTTCATTTTGCCGTTCGGTGAGGAGAATCCTCTGTTGGTGTTGGTGTGGTATCCACCCAACAAAGTTACCTAACTCTATTTCTGAATGGGATTTGGTAACATTTCACAAATCCTTTTAGTTTATGTTTAGTTTCTCCAGGTTGAGTGAAATTTCTCATCATGTTGTATCGAAGAAAACAGATGTCTTTCACTTTAATTGAGTATGTCGGGAGCATGACTCCCGGTTAAAAGTCAAACTTACACCATGATTACATGCACTCATGTCTCCTGGCTAGCTGTTGCTTGTTCTCTTTCTTGGAGTCCAAACTCAAAGATCGATATTCTTGACTTTTGTTGGTGGAGTGTGGGAGGATTCTATAGCCCATGGGAGAGAGTGAACACAGTTACTTCTATCACAATATTTATATATTTACAATGAAAATATATCGGTAGTTTTAAAATATATATATATATATAAAAGTTTTGTGAATTCATTCTTTTTTTTTTTTTTTTTAAAGTGGGTATGAGAAAAACTTAATTTTTTAAGAATTGATTCTGTTTTTTCTCAAATAGAATATATGAACTTATATATCTTAAAACTATATCTAACATTACTCATATTTATAATTGACTTTCCTATAAAACATTTATCTTGAATTATCTGCAATTCGAGTAGAAATTTACAAGAGGATCGAGAGCGGTCCCTACTAGCCAAGGGCTTGGAGTCACATGCCCTAGAGGTGGGGTTTGCACCCCCTAACACTCCTACCCAAATTGCCTTCAATTCGGTGGGAAATTTCATAGACAGGAATCCTATATTTAGACCCTTTCAACGTGCTTTGTGTACACACATATATATGCGCTTATACATGTGATATTCTTTCCGCACATTGAGACAAAAGGTTTTTGGAGGATAGTTTGGTTTTAAAAACATTTGAAATCACCTTTCCTTTAAAACAAAAAAAAAAAAAAAAGAAAAAAAAAACTTAAATGGGTTTCTAACTCACCAATAGAATAAGAGCCTACTAATGAAGCACAATTAATGTACAAATTCCTCTACCACCATATATAAGGAAAATGCTAGTATGTCGCTTGAGTTTGCCACTTATTTTGATTACTTATGTATTTAATTTTCTTTACTTAATGATTAAGCAAGTGAATTTTAGTATATTGGTATTTTTTTATTTTTAAAAAATATTTAAATACGTTAAAAAATGTAAAACAGAAAATAAGATAAAAATAAAAAAGTAAATTTGTGCTAGTGGGCACGCCTAGCAATCAAAGTTGGGTGGCACGCATTACTCTATATATTATATCAAGTTACATAGATATTAGTATTACGACCTATTTGTTTGACTTGTAAAATCATAATTTATCTCAAAAGCTTAAACTTATAAGAAGAGATAGATTTTATTATTTATTTTACATCTTAACAATCTCCTTCACGTGTGAGCTAGGCTCCCCTTCAATGGGTGACCCAACATGAAAAATATTTAATTAAATGAAATAAATTATAGAGTCGGAGTTTAAACTCAGAACCTCTATTCTAATATTATGTAAAATCATCATTTATTTCAAAAGTTTAAATTTATAAAAAAGATAAATTTTATTATTTATTTATATCTTAACATGACTCTTGTCTCAACTATTTAAGTTGTATATGGAGAATGAAGAGATTAAATCCCGGCATAAACACACAAAATAAAGATATGAACTTGGTCAATAAAGTCGTGAAAAAAAACCCGATTTATTTATTTTTTCCATATAATGGATTTTTCTCTGAACTTAGTTGTAATCAACAGGTTTTAGTGGGGACAAAAGTAGTTAAAAAAGAAAGAGAGAACATTTTTGGCCGGTAGAAGTATCTTTTTACCCACGAAATGAACTTGAAAGGGATTGGTAGAAATTGACACAAGAATGTGAGATTTGGAAGGACCTTTATCACCTAAAGGGCTAACCCCATGTTAGTAAATTGCGGGGATCCGACAAAAGTAGAGAAAAAAATAAAAATAAAAATAAAAACAGAAAAATAAGGAAAAAGAAAGAGCAATGCAGTACAATATGGCCCAATTGGAAGATTCGTTGGGGAAATTGCCTCTGAGTCTATTTCCAAGTGAAAAGCCCACTTGTCAGTAACCCATTTGTTCCCAACAAATGTGTTTTTTTTTTTTAAAATAAAATATTTTAGAAAGCCATTACTTTGAACTGTTTTTCCATTTGCTTGTTAAGAAATATATCCATTTAGAATAAATTTTTATTTTTTATTTGGGTTGTCTAAAGAAAGAACAATAGCACCCCCGTTAACACGTGCCGCACATGATTTTTTTGGAAGACACTGGTTTCAACAACGTGGTACACGTACGTATTTTGTGCATGCATGCACTTGTGTTGTATCTTCTCGATGAAATGGAGTTTCGGGATGTAAACGTCATCCATCTTTGCATTGTGGCACTGGGTTTCAGAATTCAATTTTCAAGTCCATCCGTTTTTATACCTTTGGTTTTGATATATTCTCATACCTCCTCAACAAAACTCCTAAACCAAATCTTGACAACAAATCACTATACGTTTTAATTACTATTAAATTCTCTCAATCTTATTTACCTTCACGTCTTTGATTGTCTTTTTCTACAAGAATTCGTAAATGAAATTTTCTTGGCTAACCTTTTTGTCAAAATGTCTCATATACTTCTCACGAGTGGCTATAATTGATCTTAAGTTGATCATTCATTGTTATTTTTTCTTGAAACACCTCATTTATGTTGGTTTGCATGTGGAGCCTGATTTGTGAGCAGAAAAGGCACATACAAAAAGTTCGTTTGAGTGTCGCTCAACGTAGGTATCGAGCGAAACTCAACCCATGAGTTTGCTCAACACTGGGCTCAAGCAAAGATTAGACAGATTGTACAGTTGAGGTTTGTATGATGCTGGGCTCGAGCGAGTGCTTCGCTCGAGCGTTGAGCCAATGTTAGATTGGCTATTCGCTCGAGCGAAGTATCGTGTAATTGATTGTTTGCTTTTATTTTGTTTGTCATCGTTGGTTTTACAACAACTGATATTAGAGAGCCGAGGTTTGGGTTTGAATGAAAATGATGGCTGGAGACTAAGTGAAAGTACCTGTGATTGAAAAGTTTGATGGCACTAACTTCGGATACTGGAGGATGCAAGTAGAGGACTATCTTTATAGGAAGAGACTCCATCTTCCATTGTTGGGGAAGAAGCCAAAGAGCATGGATGATGCTAATTGGAACCTTTTAGATTGATAGGTTCTGGTGGTTATTCGGCTGATGTTGTCCAGATTAGTTATGCACAATGTTGTCAATGAGAGAACCACAACGAATCTCATGGTAGCTTAGTCTGGTATGTATGAAAATTCGTTTGCAAATAATAAGGTGCATCTAATGAAAGTTCAATTTGAAGATGTCAAAAGGTACGCCTGTAGCCCATTACTTGAATGAATACAACACTATCACAAATCAATTATCGTCGATTGAGATTGAGTTTGATGATGAGATCAGAGCATTGATTTTGTTGACATCGTTGCCAAATAGTTGGGAAGTCATGAGGATGGCGGTGAGTAACTCAATCGGCATGATGAAATTGAGTTATGATGACATACGTGACATGATTCTTGCTGAGGAGGTAAGCAAAAATGACTCTGGGGAATTTTTTGGTACCGATTCAGCCTTGTGTGTTGATGATCAAGGCTAGGGACCTATCAGGTCCAAGAGTAGGATGAGATCTAGGATCACTTGCTGGAACTGTGGCAAGCCAGGCCACATCAAGAGAGACTGCCAGAATCCAAAAAGTATTGGGGATGACGTTGTGAACATGGTGGCTGAAGAAATACAAGAAACTCTAATTCTTGTAGTGCATAGTTTTGTTGACAATTGGTGTTGGATTTAGGGGCTTTGTTTCATAGCACCTTATATTGAGAGATCATGTAAAACTATGTTGCTGGTGATTTTGGGAATATGTACACAACTGATGGAGAAGCACTGGATGCAGTGGGTTGATGTGTGCATCGCACGCCCAAACAAGAGCATGTGGACTTTACAACAAGTCAAACAAGATCTATATCTGAAGAAAAGCCTGATCTCTGTGGGACAACTTGACGATAGTGGTCATTTAGTAGCGTTTTCTAGAGGAGCGTGGAAGGTCATAGAGGGTGTGATGGTCCTGGAGAGTGATAAGAGATCTAACATTTTGTATTTAATATCAAGGTCCAGTGACGTGCAGGAAAATATAAGAGTGCAAAAAAGCGGGTTTGGTCGTGCGAATAAAGTGGGAAAGCAAAAGGGAGTTAGTTTGCCGTTCCTCAAGTAAGCTTGGAGAAATCTCCAGAGACTACGGTGTGGAGTAGAGGTGTGAGACATGAGAGCAAAGGGTCTAGTGTTCTAGGGATGTCTACTCCTATAGTTAATGTTTGCAGAGTTGCTAGGATGACCAGACCTCCACGGTGGACACATATCTTAAACTATATCCTACTGATAGAAGGTGGTGAGCCATGGAAAAACTAGAAAATCTAGCGAGACAAGAGATCTAGCAAGTGGAAGTTGGCTAAGGTTGCCAGAGTCAATTCAAGATCAGATATTCCTAGTATAGTGGGAGTTGTGAGTCGCCCAGTGAATGTACTGACTGAGGGTGATGCATATGAGAGACTGAAGTTGGGCTCGACTTCAACGAGTCTTCTGGCTCGAAGACAGGAGCTGTGAGCTTTAGAGGTAATAGGGCTTGTGATGGAAACAGTGCCTGGCATGTGTAAAGCCAATCTCCAAGTGGGAGATTGTTAGGTTGCATGTGGGGCTTGGCTTGTGAGAAGAAAAGGTGCAGACAAAAAGTTCACTCGACCGTTGCTTGACCTGGCACTCAAGCGAAGCTCAACTCTTGAGTTCACTCAATGGTGGGCTCAATCGAAGATTAGATAGATTGTTCACTCAAGGTTCTTGTGATGTTGGGCTCGAGCAAAACACCAACCCTAGTGTTCACCAGCGATCTACAGACTGCTCGAGCCTATGTTAGATTGGTTGTTTTCTTGAGGCGCACTCTACACTAGTTCGAGCGAAGAACAAAGTTTTTCCATTTAGGGTTTCCAGCACCGTTTTCATTAAATATATGCAATGTTTGTTCTTTTGTGAGTATGTTCAGCAAATTAGAGTGAACAAAGAGGCAAAGGTGTGAGAGCATATTGAGAGAGTGAAAAGGCCCTAGAGAGTGAGAATTGAGATTGTGTTAGTAAAGTGGTACTCGTGTAACTCACTATATATGATTGTAGTCTCCTCTGGAATAAAATCTCCCACAATTCAGTGGATGTAGTAGGTATGTTGTTGAACTATGTAGATTTGAGTCGTGTGATTGATTGTTTCCTTTTATTTTGTTTGTTATCGTTGGTTTCACAATAATTTATTGTTGTCATTCCTATTTATGTTGATGAAACTTTTATAGCAAGTTATTTTGCTATCACCATTACCAAAGTCAATGACTTTCTAGCTCATAAAGGTTGTATACTCCATTAACATTTTGACCATCACTACAACATATTTAGATTTTTGTATAGGTTTAACTTTTGTAACTGTCTAGAAACCGTCATAGAATATGCTTTTTAGTTACCGTTTCAGAATATATTTTTAAACCGTCACTAAACTTGGAAGATAATAGACTAACGTTCAAACATTAAGGTACCGTTTGGATAATGAGTTAAAATGAAAATTGAAAGTTAAATAAAATATTATTAGAATATTATTTTTTAATATTATTATTATTTTTAGATTCGAAAAAGTTGAATTATTTATTATATTTGGTGTGAAAATTTTGAAAAGTTGTAATGATGAGATGAAACACTCCCACTATCCAAATGTGACATTTTATACATTCGAACATCAACAAGACACTGTCATTTTTTGTTGAGCATATTCGAAAGTCTATCAATATACGTTTGAACATATATAATACGTTAGAACATATGTTTATACATACTAATAGTTTTGTAGTTAATTCAAATGTTATGTGATCTATGTGCAAACGTAATCATAGAAAGTTAAATTTATACTATGTGGACTAATTATGTGCGAACCTTATAATTATATTGTTTGAGTAATGTCTTCTCGTGCGAACGACATGCACTAATACTCGAGTGTATGTGCTTAACGTTCGAACACTTGTATATTGGAATTTAAATTTAAAATTTTAAATATTCAGTCCAAAAGAAAGAATATATTATTAAACAGAAAATTGTAAATTAAAAGATTATTGAGAAATGAGTTACAGGTATGCATTGTTTAAATATGTATGAAATTTATCTAACAACTTTTTGATCCTTTTGTTTAGGATATCTAAACGATGGCTTATTGATGACTGATGTCCGAAGAGACCCAATCTATCGGTCAATGTGTGCAGTAATATTCGAAACAATCGCAACGACCCAAGAAAGGCGTACATCCCCTGTAGCTGCACTCATCGGCTCCCTACTAGTACTCCCATTGTGGAGAGCAACACTAACCCCAGACTAGGTTTGTGGAACAAGATTTGGTGGAGACCTAGACTCATGCCGAGCATGCCCCTTTGATTATCCAAAGCTCCACTGGTGTGAGGTCATATCGAACAGGCTCATCTATTCAGCCAACAACTCTTCAGCTTAGGGTGCCACTCTCCGCTGTAGTAGCAATCGAGTAATGATCACCCTATATGGAAGGTTGTCGATGGAGATAATGCTAACCTCGTAACGGATCCTTGCAAATATTCATAATGGTAAGTCAATAGGGTCTCCACATGCCAAGCGTAGAAGAAACTGCACACGAGTCTAACTGAAAATGGCCTTATGTGCCACAGGACTTATGTTTTTTACAACTATGAGTTGCAACATTTGGAAAAATGATAACAACGTGCTCTAGTGGAAAGAGTTCTTCGACTTGAACGGGATGTGGTATCTCCGTGTGAGAGTTAAGAAGTCCTCATCGTGGTCATCATCTTAAGACTAAGTCCCATCACCATCTAAAGGTCTACATCTATGCCCTTCAAGTCGGAGTCGTTAGGGCAAGCAAATGATCCAAAGGTTCCAATATCTGGTGTGTCCTTAGCCTGATCCAATGTAATGGAAGACTCATATACTCAAGGGATCTTGAGTAGGTCGACGAAGACATCTGTCGATACCTCAAACTAAAAACTGCGTACACATATGGTGTGAGTATCTGCATCCTGTGGCATGTCCTACATCTGCATGAAGAACTCGTGAACAATAGATGAGTATTTCTTTTCCCTCAGTGCGCATATGCTGGTCCATATTCTGAAGACAAAGCGCGACCTCAGACTCCTCCCCTCCCAAGTCAGCACATCAAACTCGTCGATCTTGATCCAGCTTTCAGCCATAACTGTTTGAAAGTCGATCCATGATGTGTCTAGGGTTCCTTCCCTACCCCATTTTCATGTTTTCAAATGATGAGACATATTTTGCCAAAAAAAAAAAAAAACAGAAATATGATTACACCTTTCATTAAATTTAAATGCATTTATACAAATGAAGGACATTGTATAATAAAATATTCTGATACCGTTTGAATGATGTCATACAACAATTCAAATGTTAAGCTACAATGTTCGAACGGATACATATACGTTCAAATTAAGAGGTACATGTGAACGTAAAAATTCACATGCACACGCAATACTAAACATTCGAATGCATATTGTCACTATTCGAATGTTAATACAATGTTAGTTCGAACAACATATCCTATGGTGTTAAACGTTTGAAGTACATTTATGTTCAAACATTAACTTAAACGTTCGAACATATACCTATACATTCAAATGTGAATCTCGAAAGACCATACGTTTGAACATACAAACCTAGAGATACTCAGTCATCTCTGATTTCCCAAACAACACCATTTATATAATGGCTACTGTAGAATTGAAGTATGTAATGAGTGTATACTTTTTACAATGGCCATTTGTCCAGTCACCAGCCACGGTGGTTGAAACATTCAAGGGAATGTTGGTTTCAAAATAGGCTTTGGTGTAAACCGAAACCCACTTAAAATCACTTGAAAAAAAAAACTTAAAAAGGATATGAGACGGGCACTAACCTTGTTGTGAGGGTTGCAGTGACGTTCGATGTCGACAGTGTGAAGAGATGGAAGACAACGTCTCGATGGTTCATTTCTTAGACGGAGTGAAATTGACATTCAACAGACTTTGTGCTTATATAAACGTAACATAACTGAAAGTTTTTGAGAAGGAAAAGAACTTATCTTTCTTTTCATAATTAATAGAAGTTACAGGAGGTATTTATATCCAAAGTAATTCTGGTAGAAACCTATTCTAATCTACTAGATTATATAAAAATAGGAAATGCAAAAAAATAGAAACAACTAACAGACTAACTCCCCTAACAAACTTATCCAAATCTTAATTTGAATTTATTAGAAACAGAAACTAATTATCCTAATCTTCGACACTCTTCCTCAAGTTGGTACATAACTTGATTGATGCAAAACTGCAAGTTCAAAGTATTGTAGTTTTATAGTAAAGTGATGAGAAAAGTATCGTCCTCAAGAATTGGTAACTTATTTTTGACACGTATCAATATTATACTAATCTCGACTTTATTTAGAAAGAGAAATGATATTTGCAGTCATGATTGTGTAAATGCCGCACAGTCTCTTTGAAAAAAGTGAATTAATACGGGACCCACATGAAAAAAAAAATAACTTTTTAGTCGTGGACCTTACTTTTTTTCAAAGCGATTGTGCGACATTTGCACACTCCATGACTGTATGTAGAATTACTCATTTAGAAAAGTCACTAAAGTTGTTTGTAATACAATTTGAATTAAAATCAATTTAAAGAAAATATTTAAAGGAAAAGAAAACTGTTGTTTGAAGATCAAATAACGAATTGCTACATGATCAATGAACAATATCTCTTTTGTACAAATGAGGTAAGACCGCAATTTGTTACAAGCAAACACCACTGCAAGTATCTCTTTCTCAGTTTCATTCAAGGTTCGGCTTGCTTAATAGATGACCATAAACAGTTTGTCTCGCCTTTGTCCCAACACTGCTCCAATTGCAAAGTCACTTACATTACACATGACTTCAAAAGGTTGACTCCAATCAGGTACAGTCATAACTGGTGCTGAAATTAGTTTCTCTTTGATTGCATCAAAAGGCCTGCAAACAAACATCATCAAAGTCAAATGCAGAATTTTTTTCAAGAAGATTACAGAAAGGTTTAGAAAGTTTAGAAAAATCCTTTATAAATCTTCAATAAAATCCCGCATGTCCCAAAAAACTTTTGATTTCCTTCACATTTTTTGGAGGTGTTAGTTATTCTATGATTGCAATTTTAGCTCGATCAACCTCAATTCCTTTAGATGACACTCTATGGCCAAGCATGATCCCTTCTTGAACAATGTTCAAAAGACTAGATTTTTATGTTCAAATCTCTACAAAACAAGAGCTAAATTCTACCAACAATGATCAAAAGATGTATAAAAAATTGAAAAGTCATTCATAAAAATTTCCATTATATCTTCTGTCATATCAAAGAAGATAGCCATCATGCAACGTTGAAATGTTGCTAGGGCATTGCACAATCCGAAGGGCATCCTCCTGAAAGCAAATGTTCTATAGGGCATGTAAATGTAGTTTTCTCCTGATCTTCGGGGGTTATGGCAATCTAGTTATATCCCGAATAACTATCTAAGAAGCAATAATAGGAATACCAAGCTAATTGATCCAACATTTGATCAATGAAGAGAAGTGAAAAATGATAATTCCTTGTTACTTTATTCAACTTGCGGTAATCCATGCATACATGCCAACCCGTGATTATTCTTGTAGGAATAAACTTATTGTTGTCATTTTTCACCACCGTCATTCCACCATTTTTTAGTACAATCTGCACTGGACTTATCCATGAGATGTTTGAAATAACATAGATAATTTCAGCATTGAGGAGTTTCAAAATTTCAGCACACACGACTTCCTTCATTGCTGGATTTAATCTTCTTTGGTGCTCAATCAATGGTTTGCAAAGTTCCTCCATTAAAATCTTGTGCATGCAAATTGAGGGATTTATACCTTTTATGTTGGAAATAGTCCATCTCAAGGTTGTTCTATACTCCCTTAACACACTCAGCAGCTTTTCCTCTTCTTTGGGTGTGAATGATGCAGGAACAATCACTGGAAAGGTATAACTATCACCCAAGAATGCATAAGAAAGATGCTCAGGTAATTGCTTCAACTCCAGAGTTGTAGCTTGCAACATATTTTCTTTAGAAATTACAGAATCCGTCTTTGCTACCATCGACTCTAGCCTCCCCACTTCATTATTAAGTGATGTAACTTGCTGCAATGCTCCCAAGGCAAATACATAGTGGAGAAATTCTTCACTAACAAAAGGTAAATCAGATTCACAAACAGCAGAGTTATTAAAATTATAAGCTTGAGATGAAGTGGTGACACATTATTCTAGGTGATCAACTGGTACATCTTCCTGAAAGGCTTCTTCTACACATTGCTTAATGACATCTACCCGAAAGCAAGTACTTGGATCTTCTGGAAATTTCATGGCTTGGTAAATGTTAAACATAACCTCTTCCTTGTTAACTCTCAATGTTAATTCACAATTTTGAACATTAATTAAAGCCCTTCTCGTAGCCAATAATGGTCGACCAAGAATTAGTGAGACTTCTTCATCTTCCTCCATATCTAACACCACAAAATTAGTAGAAAAATAAATTTATCCACTTTTACCAATACGTCATCTATGATTCCACGTGGATACTTAACAGATCGATATGCTAATTGCAAAGAAATGGTTGTTTTTTTCATCTCTCCAAATCCTAATTTCCTGTACACAGAAAGTGGCATAAAATTAATACTAGCACCAAGATCACATAAACTTTATCAAATTTCCAATAGTGCAAGGCAAAGTGAAAATCTCCGGATCTTTAATTTTTAAGGTAATTTCTTTTGAAGAATAACACTACATTCTTCAAAAAATTTCACTGTTTCGAACTCCTCCAACATTCTCTTCTTGGAAATGATGTCCTTCAGGAATTTGACATTATTTGGCATTTGTTCCAAGACGTTTGCAAAAGGAATATTTATATGACTTTTCTTAAAAATATCCAAAAACTTAAATTGCTTATCTAATTTTTGTTTTTGAAAACGTTGAGGATATGAAAGTGGAGTAGAAAGAATAGGAGGATTGTCAGGAAATGAAATTGTTGGAGGCATGTCAGTCTCTCTTATTGTATCATCAACAATCTTATATTCTTCTAATTTATTGATGCTTTGGCCATTGTTCACAATTGTATGGATGAACTTGGTTTCCTTTGATGGTGACCTCTCAATTTCTCTTCCACTCCTAAGTGTGATGGCCTTGCATTGTTCCTTTGGATTCATTTTTGTGTTTCTAGAAAAAGTTTCTCTTTGTTGGGCATTGATGGTCGTGGCCAATTGCCCAATTTGCACTTCAAGATTCTTCATAGTGGCTCTCATATTGTTACAATGAGTCTCAATATTATCCAACCTTGAATCAGTCTTTTTAAACCTTGCTTTTGTCTCTTCAACAAAAGAAACCATGGCATCATCAAGTGACATCTTCTTCTCGCTTGGTTGACTATCAAATCCTGGAGGAGGTTGCAGCATATTCTTTATATTTTCATAAGACAAATTCTCTTGATTTCGAAGCCCCGGATGGTAGTAATTTGGCATAAGATTACCACGATAGTTGTAGTTTCTATTGTTGATGTATTGAACTTGTTCTCGACTCGCTTCATTACTTGAAATTGTCATACTTGTAGCCGCAACATATTCTTCACTTCATGGTATCCTTTGGGTTGTTAAAGCTGAAACCTGATGAGATAGAATAGCAACTTGAGCTAAAAAGGGCTGTTAAAGGCTCCAATTCATGAATTCCAGCAACTTTCTTAGTCATAGTGCTTTCAATTGGCCACTGATAGTTATTTGAGGCCATTTCTTCCAAAAGATAGGTAGCACCTTCAGCTATCTTTGACATCAAATTTCTACCAGAAACAACATCAACTATAGTTTGAGTTTGCCCATTTAACCCATTATAGAATATCTGAACTTGCAACCAGTCTGGCCATTCGTGTTGAGGGCAATGTCGAATCAAATCTTTGTACCTTTCCCATGGAATCAAAAAATTTAGCAAGAAACTTCTCAGCTATGTCCTGCTAGCTAGTGATGCTTCTCGGTTGTAAAGATTGTAGCCAACCTCTTACCTTGTCCATTAAAGAAAATGGAAATAATTGCAGTCTAATGGTGTCTTCAGTAACACCATTATTACAATATCGCAAATCTCCAAAAACATTGCCAAATGAATATTGGGATCATCAAATGGCGATCCGCTGAATTGGGCTTGCTACACCATGCTGATTAAGACTAGTTTGAGCTCAAAGTTATTGGCATTAATGGGTTGACGTCTTATACTCGAGTAGTTGTCATTCACAACTGGCCGTACATAATCTTTCAAGGTGCGTGGCTATGCGTAGGGGAGTTCGCCGACCCGAAAACACTAATTTCTAACCCGACCCGAATATGGTTCATACCGATTAGGCTCTTACCCGTTAACCGATTACCTGAATTCGAAATATAACAAAAAATCTGGTGAGGGAGAGAACACACACCTCGCATAATCGATGAACGCGAGAAATGGATCAACGTCCATGACTGAGACACCGTCAGTGTCATTAGCATGGTTTCCAAGAGAAATCATTTTATGACCGATCGGAGAGGGAAACTGATAGTTTGGCGCATTGGAGGCCACAGTTCTCGGTTCTTGGTCTTGGCTATTTATGTGAGGGATTTTGGAGGTGAGGCGTCAAAGAAGAGCTTCTAGTCGTAGTCATGTATCTCAGTTTCTCTTCTTCGTTCTTGTGTCGGTGCGGTGTGGGTATGGTTTTTGTCGATTCTGTTTCTTTTCACTATGTGGGATGTCTAAAGGATGGTTTTATTTTTTTATTTTTTTTTCCGTTTTGTGTGGATTTATTTTTATTTCATTTTTTTGCTTGTTGGATTTTTTTTCTCCATCTTTTTTTCGATGTGAATCTGCTTGTTGGATTTTTGTTCGTCGGTATGGACCATTTTTTGTTGGGTTTTCCAATTGCTTAGATGTGAAATTTCTTGTTCATTCTTTTGGGTATGCTTTAGTTTTTAGTGAACATCCTTTTTCTCCTCTTTGTGGGATGTGAATCTAAAGTGTAATTTGAAAATGCTTTCTTATCTTGTTGTTCTTCGACTCAAAACTTGTGTTGATTTTTTTTTCATTTTTCTACTTGTTGAATTTTTATTTTCCATTTTTTGTTTGTTGGATGTGAATCTACTTGTTTCCGTTCGTCAATATGGACCAAAATTTTTTGGCTCGGGCAATTGCTTGGATGTGAAATTTCTTTTTGCTTCATCTAGGTATGCTTTACTTTATTGCTTCATCCCTTTCATGGATTCCGAGGAGAAGTGGCTCAATGAGCTGGGTTACAAGCAAGAACTCCAAAGAGAGATGGTATTCTTTGTTTGAAATTTTCTGTTACTCTGTTTTTGGTTTCTCTCCACAATGTTCTTGTACCGTCTCCCTCTCCACCCTCTCCTACTCTACCAGCATCTTCAACCATGTTCTTAGGCCCAGTAACTTTCTCTGGAATTCATGGGTTTAGGCGTTGCTTCACTTATCATCCAAGAGATATCCTTCAAGGCTCCGATGGAATTCTTTATGGAATTTTGGTCTGCGCGCGACACTCAGATGGAACCATGATGTTGCCAAATAGGATGATAGCAGAGAAAACGAGAGCACATTGACTACCTAGAAGAAAAACCCAGAAATACAAAAAAGAAGGAAACAGAGAAGATGCTTAAATCGGGTAACAGGTAATACCCATTTTCGATTTTAACCTCAAACGGGGCCGGGTTTTTGGGCCGGGTAATTTCGGAAAATGGGTCGGCTAATTTTTTCAGATTTTTTGTTCAGCCCTAGCTGTGCATCATGTTGTTCGTCAACCATAGCTAATATTTTATTTTTTCTTCGTGATTTAAGAGTTCTTTCAATTTTTGAATCAAAAGGAGTAATGTCACGAGATCTAGCATGGCGCATCCAACGTAAAAAACACACCTGTAGAACAAAAATAAAATATAAAAATAAAATAAAATACAGTTCTAAATTAAAACCAAGATTACTTTCTATTGATATTGGCAAAATAAGAATAAATCAATTCCCGGCAAAGGCGCCAAAAAACTTGATTGGTGCAAAACTGTAAGTGCACAATATCATAATTTTATAGCAAATTGATGAGAAGAGAATCATCCTTAGGGATTGGTAATTTATCTTTGACAAGTATCGAAATTATACTAATCTCGACTTTATTTAGAGAAGTCACTAAGATTTTTGTAATTTCAATTTAAAATAAAATCAATTCAAAGAAAATACTCAAAGGAAAAAAAAGATGTTGTTCGAAGATTAAATTAACGAGAAAGAAAACTTCTAGAAAATCGATTTCACCTAATCCCTCACTATGCTTTACTCATTTAACTAATTGAATTTAATTCTCTCTATTTGTTAGCAAATATCCAATTCATCCAAAAGCTTCTTTCGATAGTCAATTGAAAATTATTCTTATTTATCATTTTACACAGGAGTATGCAAATTAATAAAGTAAGAAAGCAATAAGACTAATGATTTTAATACTACATAGATTCATAGAAGTCTTTCGATCTCTATATTTACCTATGCCGAAATATCCAAGATCTATACTATAATTTCCTCTTTCGATAGCAAATCACAAGATCAAAATCACGAAATTAATGGCCAGTTAATTAGAAGCAATAAGCTCAAAATAAATCAGACAAACATATAAAAGAATTACTTTAAATTAACATAGACAAGCAAGCATAGTTTGGAATTAGATTACATCATTTTTTTAGAATAAAAAAAATTTAGTTTATGCTAAAAATTAAATTCAACATAACTTTTTTGAGATAAATGAAAGAAAATAAACACTAAAGAAAAGTACTCCTTGTCGTTGTCCTCCAACTCGCAACGTCCTTCTTCTGAACCGTAAAGAAAAAATTCTCAATCTCCCAAAAATGTCTGTCCAAAATGCCAAGCTAAAATTAAATTTCCGTAGTTTTGTGCATCCCAGTCAAACCAAAGGCCCCACTGCGTGAAATTCTCATTTTGTTTACTTTTTCAATCCATCATTTCATCCTCACATGCACGTGAACTTAGATAGAATTAGATTGCATTTTTTTTTTAAACTTTTGACGTGCATGGTGGTAGGTAGAATAGATAGACTTCATTCCAAAGCATGCGCTCCCTCTCTCTTGGTCTTCCATGTTTTGCCTTTTTTTTTTTTCCAACTTCCGTAGCATCTTCATGATTTTTTGTTTCTTTTGATTTTTGAATTAAAAAACTGCCATCGTTTATTTCCTCTTTGAAAAATCTGGTTCCGTTAATGTCGTTCAAAAATTTGCTCTTATCGTCTTCAAATATTAAACCTAATCTTTATCTCCAAAATAACATCGATGACCAGCCCTTGTATTCGGATAAATCTTCATCTAAATGAGAGAGAGTCCTTAAACAACAGGCTTCTAAAATTTAGACCTTCATTTTCTTCAAATCTGAAATAAATTTAAATGATGATAAGGAAGCCTAAAATCAATAAAAAAAAAAATTACACTAAACTTTTAAGTTAAGAGAATAAAATATACTAAATTATGCAAGTTGTCAATAGATATCGATCATGCTCAACTTGCTGATGAGAAACTCAAAGCTTGATCTGAACAATCATTTTGTAAGAATGTAAGCTATTTGTTGTGTCGTTGGAACAATTGGCATACAAATAATACCAGCCTCCAATTTCTCTTTTATGAAGTGTCTATCAATCACAACATGTTTGGTTCTATCATGCTGCACAGGGTTATGAGCAATGCTAATCGCAACTCTGTTGTCACAATATAGTTTCATAGGTATCTCTAGTGGTTTTTTTTTAATTCTTCAAGAATCTTTTTAACCACAATATCTCACATACTCCATGCACCATAGCCCGATACTTAGCTTCTGCACTACTTCGTGCTACTACACTTTGTTTCTTGCTCCTCCAAGTAACTAAATTTCCCCATATATAGATGCCGTAATCTGATGTGGATCTTCTATCTGTAACTGAACCTGCCCAATCCATATGTGTGTGCTTCAATAATCTTCTACTCATTCTTCTTGAAGAAAGGTCTCTTTCCTGGAGTACTTTTCAAATATCTTAGGTTACGGTATCAAGATGTACTTCATAGGGTGAGTGCATAAACTGACTTATAAGTTGATTGCAAATGCAATATTTGGTAGGGTATGAGATAAATAAATCAGTTTTCCCACCAACTTCTGGTATTGAGTTGTATTACAAGATTTCCATCCTTGGTATCTTCTAGTTTCTGATTAGGATTGATTGGAGTATCAACAGGTCTACATCCACTTATTCCCGTTACTTTAAGGAGATCAAGAATATATTTTCATTATGAGACAACAATACCCCTTTTTGGATGAGCAACTTCCATTCCAAGACAATATCTTAAAGACCCCAAATCTTTCATTTCAAATTTCAAAGCTAGACTTTTCTTCAATCGATCCATTTCAGTGACATTATCCCCAGTAAGAATAATATCATCCACATAAACTATCAAAATTGCAATCTTACCATCATTGGAGTGCTTTATGAACATAGTGTGATCACTTTGAGCTTCGACATAACCTTGATTTTTTATAGATTGAGTGAATCGTTCAAACTAGGCTCTTGGAGATTGCTTGAGCACGTATAATGACTTCTTCAGCTTACACACCTTAGATCCAAAGTGTACATCAAATCCAGGCTGTGGATCCATATAAACTTTATCCTCCAAATTACCATTTAGAAACGCATTCTTCACATCTAACAGTTGAAGAGACCAGCCAAGATTTGCTGCAATTGAAAGAAGCACTCTCATAGTATTCAACTTTGCCACTGGAGCAAAGGTCTCGAGATAATTAGTACCATAGGTTTGAGTAAAACCTTTGGCCACCAATAGTGCTTTATATCTCTCGTGAGATCCATCTGAATTATACTTGACTGTAAACACCCATTTGCAACCCACTGTTGTCTTTCCTTTTGGCAGACCCATCACTTCTCATGTATGATTTTTCTCAAGTTCCCTCATCTTTTTAGAAATAACCTTCTTCCACTCAAGAACCTGTAAAGCTTCTTATACATTCATTGGAATTTCTACCGAAGAGAGATGTGAAGTAAATGCAAAAAAAGAAGGAGAAAGATTTTAATAGGACACGTAGTTGGACATGAGGTGTTTGGTACAAGATCGTACACCCTTATGGGTAGTAATGGAAATATTAAGATCATCAAATGACTCAAAACTAGAATTAGAAATAAACTGGACAGGTTGACAAGAATCAATTTGATTATTACCTGGACACTCGGATGAGTTTGGTTCTTCCCTTAGTTCGAATGCATGGCCTTGTAGAGGATCGGGGTTTCTTTCCTTCGAGTTAGCTTCATCCTCGAGTAGGTCAAGAGCTCTGAATTTTTTATGCTTGTTTTATTCCCATTGTCAGTATTATTGTGATTTTGATTGTGAGATGGCAAAGAAGATAAGCCATCCAAATTTTCAATAATCAAAACACTATTTTTTTTTTTGCCCAAAATTTCAACAGTTTTTTCAAAGGACATATCAAAAGTTGTTATATTCAATCATGAAGTTTCAATATTCGGGTGAATAAATTGATTTGAATTTATGGTTCAAGCAAATTGTTTGGGTTTGGTGTTGATGTTCTTTCTATTTTAAACACATTTGAATCTAGTGGTGTTCTTTCTATTTTAAACACATCTGAATCTTCACTTATGCTCTCCTTCTGAAGATGAGTTACAAAAAAAGGTTTGGATTAAAAAAAAGTTATATCCAAGGTGACAAACAATTTTTTTGAAATCGGATCAAAGCATTTATATCCTTTCTAAGTAGGTGCATATCCTTCAAAAACATATTTTTTAGCGCTAGGATCAAGTTTTCCCCCGTTATGGTCATGAATATTGACAAAGGCAGGGCACCCAAATTTTTTTAGAGTAAGTGTAGATGATATCCTAGATATAATATTACAGTTTGTGAACACCTGTAAAGGTGTTTTGAAATTTAAGATCCTAGTAGGCGTCCTATTTATGAGATAGTTAGCTGTGAGAATAGCTTCACCCAAAGGTATTTGGGAACTTTATTTGTAAAACATAAAGCTCTAGCCACTTCCAAAATGTGTTTATTTTTTCGTTCAACTATTCCATTTTGTTGAAGAGTGTCATTACAAGAACTTTGGTGAACTATGCCTTTTTCTAAAAAGAATTTTTCCAAAGCTTTGTCGAAATACTCTTTTCCATTGTCGCTACAGAAAACTTGAATTCTTGTTTGAAATTGTGTCAACACCATGGTGTAAATTTTTTTAAAAACTTCCTCCACTTCTGATTTTTCTCGTAGTAAATAAACCCAGATAACCCTTGTGTGATCATCTATAATGGTGACAAACCATTTTTTTGCGTTAAGTGTTGAGACTCTTGAAGTCCCCCATACATCACTATGTATTAATGAAAAATGTTTTGAAATTCTGCATGGTTGTAATGGAAATGAGTTGTGATGATGTTTAGCTAACTCACAAAATTCACACTAAAATGAAGACGGATTTTTCTTTCTAAACAAACTTGGAAACAAATGCTTTAAACATTGAAAACTTGGGTGGCCTAATCTATAATGTCACAACATTATTTCATCACTACTAGCAACAGAAATAGATTAAAAACAAGTACTTTGTATAGGTTTTCTCAATTCGGATCCATCTTCAAAGAAATAAAGTCAACCGATCTCTCTAGCATTGCCAATCATCCTTCCTAAAATTAGTTCCTAAAACTCACAATAAGCTGATGATCTTGGGTTATTTTAATTATGGATAAGAAATTGCAGGATAAATTTGGAACATGGAGAACATTATGAAGTGTAAAGGAAGGAGAAATGAACACTGATCCTTTTCCAGCTATAGTTGAAAGAGAACTGTCTGCAATTTTGATCTTTTTGTTTCTTGCACACGGTTTATAGGAAGATAATATTTTTGAAGAACCATTCATGTGATTTTATACTAGAGAGAGTTGCAATGAGATAATTACCCTATTGAGCTAACGAACAAGAAGGATTTGAGAATTGTGGAGATTGAAAGAGTTTGTACAGGTGGCCTAATTGTTCCTTTGTGAAATTAGGCATCTTTGAATTAATTTGTGGTCCCTGAGAATCTTCACTCATGGTCTGAAATGTTCTGTCATCACTTTCGTTATTCTTCTTAAAATTATGAGGCTTGCCATGGATTTTCAAGCATGTCTCTTTCGTATGCCATGGTTTTTTACAATAGTCACACCATGATTTCTTCCTTCTATCTCCATCTAGATCAGATCCTCTAAAAACAAGAGCCGAGCTTTCTATTTCTGGGTTGGACTTAGATTCTAGATCTGTCAACATCACTTTTCGCCTAGCTTCCTCCCTCCTAACTTCTGAAAAAACTTATTTGATGGATGGAAGAGGTTTTCTACCCAAGATCTAACCTCTTACCTCATCCACGTCATGATTGAGTCCTGCGTGAAACATATAAACTCAATCATTTTCCTCTCTTTTCCTTTGCCTCACACTATCATTAGGGCAGTCCCATTCATCTTCATAGCACAAATCTAGCTCTTGCCATAACATCACCATCTGGTTGTAGTATGTTGTGACTTCTCAATCTCCTTGCCTTGATCACCACAACTTAGATTTTGAATCGAAAATTTGTGACGAATTCTCTAGATCTGAATACATGTCACGTATTGCCTCCCAAACATCTTTGTCAGTTGGTAAAAAGAGATGTGGTTTCCCAATAGCTGGCTCCATTGAGTTGATGAGCCAATCAATTACCAACAAGTTCTCTCACCTCCATGTTTTCAAATTAGGGTCATTTGCTGCTGGTTTGCTCACTTCTCCATTTAAATGACTAAGCTTGCCTCTGCCATCGATTGCTAGCTTCATAGACTAGGCCCACTCTAGGTAATTTTATCCATTCAATTTGTGAATGGTAAGTTGAAAGGAAGAATGTGATGTTAAAAAATCTATACCACTATTTACTACAATAGTTTCGGACTGCACATTCTCTGTAGTCACTTGTGAGGAAGGTGAAGTCTTGCTTGCCCCGGTCATGGCAATTTTTGCCATTAAAGTTTAAATAATAAAGAACGTGGCTCTTATACCATGAAAGTTTTTTAGAAGGAAAAGAATTTAAATCTTTCTTTTCATAATTAATAGAAGTTACAGGAGGTATTTATATCCAAAGTAGTTCTGGCAGAAGTCTATCATAATCTACCAGATTACATAAAAATAGGAAATGCAAAAACAAAAACAAAACAAAAAAAAGAAGAAGAAAAGAACAACTCACAGACTAACTCCCTTAACAAGATTTGAATAATTAGAAACATAAACTAATTATCCTAATCATCGACAATAACGTTTGAACATTACGTAGTAAAAATTTCCATTGTGTGTTTGCACTTGATACTTTATAAATACCACATGCTAACGTTAAATGACATTATTTGAACAAGAGATGTGTATTTTGTTAATGGAGGAAAATGAGATTTTAAGATGCGAGATTGGTAAGTAACGTTCGAATGTGGAAGTACAAATGTTTGAACTCTTAACCTTAAGTTCGAATGTACAACCAACGCATTCGAATGTAGTGTTATATAGTATTACATTATATATTATATATTATACTATATGTAGTATTTAATTTAGTATTGTACTAGTATACTATAATATATACTATTATATAGTATCATATATATATATTTTGATGGAATAGTATCATATATATATAGATGTAATACTAGTGTAGTATATAAGACTATATATACTAGTACTAGTCTCATATATATATATATTGGATGCTATTATATATACATATGTATAGTATAAATCACATATACTATTACACAATACTAGAAACCACGATTAAATGTATAATACTAACATAGTACAATATATACTATGCTATAGATCAATACTATATTAGTCTTATATAGTATAGTCCTATATTATAATATAGTGCTATTAAAATATAGCATATTATATAGTAAATTAAAATATATAGTTTAGTATAATATATAGTATATTATAGTGCTAGTATATATTATAGCATAGTCTAATACACCTAATGCATATATATGTTGTATAATACAAAGCATTATAGTATAGTATATATTATACTATATATGCTATAAAACTATATATTATATATAGTATGTATAGTCTATAATATATGCTATATATATATTATGTATGGTATAATATCTACTATATATATAATACATATCATGTTTTCAATTAACTAACAATATACGTTTGATCATGAATAGTTGTATGTTCGAACTAGAATAGTTGTGGAGGGAAATGATAGCAAAATACGTATATAAATGTATCGTTATGACATTCAAGCTAATATTAACATGCGTGCACACGATTTTTGGGTCTGCTCGAAAGTGACAATTCACATGGCAAGAACACTCCTGCATTGAGGGTATGCCATGTACATGAAACCTCCTCATGTGTTACATTCATATGTTTAGTTTGTAATGTTCGAATGATATGAAGAGGCACAAACTTGGCGGGACACTTAGGCAGGATGTGAAATTTTCATTATGTTTAAATGTTAATATTTTAACGTTTGAACGTAGTGTAAATTTATTACGATGAACTTTCATTTAAAAAGTTGCTGCAAGAAGTACAAAACATTCTCATTCTGTTTTCTCTCATCTATTGTAGTGACAAAAGCAAAAGTTACTACAATAAGTGAAGTTTGTCAATAAATAAATAAATCATGCCCCAAACACTTGTTTAAGCTGAGGGGAACTATTTCAACTACCAACAAGAGAGAGAGAGAGAGAGAGAGAGAGAGAGAGAGAGAGAGAGAGAGAGAGAGAGAGAGAGAGAGAGAGAGAGAGAGAGAGAGAGAGAGAGAGAGAGAGAGAGAGAGCATTAGAGTATGTGTAACAGCCCGCTAAAATTATCAGTTTTGGATTATTTCCCGACAGCAATCACATCTCTCTCGTCTTTACCCTCATCTGGAATCACGCGTATAGATTATCTTTTCCGTAAATCACGTAATTTGTTCTTCACCGACAGCTGTAAAATCATGAACAGTTTTATCCTAAGCGTTGTACCTCGATGGCGTTTTCCCGGATCTTATCCATCGAATTTCAAAGTATTAGATAAGCTTGTTTTTAAAGTAGCACAATTATAATAATTTAATGAGCTCTGAAAATATTATAATTGTGGATAATTATTTAGATTAAATATTTTATTTGTTTTAAGATATTAAGAGGTTTAATTTTACGTTGAAAATTCTTATTTAAATTTAAGTGTTTTATGCACTTTGATTAATTAATGATACTTTATCATTTTATATAATGATGAAGAAAATATTATTTTATAAACCTTAGTTTATAAAATAATATTCTATCTTAATTCTTCTCAGTGTAGTAATTAAGTGTTTTATTAATTTAAATGATTTTATCATCTTCGATTAATTAACGGTACTTTATCATTTTTATATAATGATGAGGAAATATTATTTTATAAATTCTAGTTTATAAAATAATATTCTACCTTAATTCATCGTAGTGTTTTATTTAAAGTGTTTTATTTAAAATAAAACATTTAAGCGTTTTTAATCAGTGTTTTAACTCACTGTTGGTTTATTTGAGGATCCCGAAATGTAGAATTGAAGCGATATACTCTGGCCCTACTTTTTTTCTCTTCACTTTTTCTCTTTTTCTTTTTATTTTCTTTTTTTCTCTCCCTCTCTCTCTCTTGGTCGACGGAATGAAGGAAACCTCCATAGCCGATCGGTTCAAGGTCCCAGCCGGCGCCACCTCCGGCCGCCGGACCCCACCTCCCACTCCGGCCTCATCCCCTCCCTCCGGCGAGTCCAACCACGCCGGTGGTGTACTAAACCGATCTCTCATTCTCTCTCTTTCTCCCTTCAAAGTTATGGGTCTCTAGGGGTTTTTCTCATTTTTGGACCACCATACACGGCCAAATCAACCACCAAGCACCACCATTGGACTCACCTCATCAAGGGCTTCCTCCCCATGTCTTTCTTTTTCCCAAACTCTCACTTTTCTAATATGGGTTTCTCAAAATTACATGTTCGGTTTCACCACCGTGCGCCGCCGTACACGGCCACCCGTGGTGTTTCACCACCACCATCTTGTTCCTCTCATCCTCATGAACCTCTCCAAGAAATTTCATGGCCAACGGAGCTTCGTAGAGCTCACACTCTCCTACACTCTCCAAGGCCAAAAATGGGTTCAAACGGCCGATCCGCCGCCGTTAGCCACCGTCCGACCACCACCTCGCTACCACAGCTCCACCACATGTTCATCTACCTATCCCTAGCTTGCCATGAAGTTCTATGAAATTTCGCTACCTCGCGTTTCCGCTCACCGTTCGGATTTACTGTTCACAGCGTGATGTCGCCGTGTTCCGCCACCTTTGACCATCACAAGGCGACCATGAGCCTTCCAAGGCCACGCTTAGCTTTTCTCGGTTCCAAACTACCACTTTATGTGGTGGACAGCCACCGTACGCGGCCGCCACGTACGTTCCTCCGACGCATGTTCGTGACGAACAACGAGCGACGCACGGGTTATCCCGTCGATGGTATAACCTTCTATCTCTAGTTATTTTACGTTTAAATAGTTAGTTGGTTGGTTTGTGGATTGTGTAGTTGTATTTGTGGATTCGTTGCGTAGTTGTGAAGCGAAGTGTGGTTGTGAAGTGTTGAGTTTGATTGTGTATTTTGTGGACTGTGCTGTGAAGTATAGGCGTGAGATGGATGCCGTAGATGTGATACGGCGGGTTGTGTGAAGAGAATACGCGTGTAGCGTATTCTGTGTAAAGCAGCGACGCGCCGGCGACGTGCGCTGTAGTGTGTGTGGTGTAGAATGAAGGGAGTGCATGTGAAGTGTACTCCGTGTTGTATGGTGAGCACGTGTGATGTGCGTCGGGGTGATGAGTGTTGTAGCGAAGGAAGTACGCGTAGCGCGTACTCCGTGTCGCGTAGCGATGCACCGTGAGACGTGTATCGCAGTGATGGGTTTTGTAGTGTGAATGGAAGAGAGTTCACGTGAGTGTACTCTGTACTAGGTCGTGATACACCGGATGGCGTGTCACGAAGGGTTGGATGGCGTAACAGAGAAGTGTGAGCGTATGGTGTATGTTGGGAAACTGTATGACAGTGTCCCGAAGCAGTGGTGTATGGATTATAGTCCGGGGTGACTGGTGTCATCTTGTGGTTGACTATGGCTAAGAGTATATGGATTGAGAAATGAGTTGTTTGTTTGGTTGTTATTGATAATTTTAATGAACTTGTTTTAGTGCAAAGGCTTTCTGAAGTCAATTTATCTCTTCCGAGTATAGTGAAACCTCAAGTTGGCCGTGGTGTTGCAAGTGCTTACAATATGCAATTGAGTTCAGAAGTGAAAATCTTAAGGACTTGAGTGTTCCTCTTCCAGCTGTTGTGCAGTTCCTCGTGTTTCGCCTCTATTCTCATAGAACGCGACGATCGAGGTAAGTTAGCCTCTAACTTACTATCAGTTTATTGTGTATGTGTGATGGGTAAGAGAACTACAATTTATGTATGTATGTTTCGTATATGCCATGTCATGCTATGTCATTACATGTTTATCTGCTAGATGATTTAATCTCTCATGAATAATTATCTGTTACATAATCTTTTCTGTCATACAATGATGTATGTTATAAGTATGCCATGTTAAGTATGCCATGAAATGTTATGATTAAATCTTACTATTGCGTGGGCCAATTGTACGTTTAATATGCTATACGTGGGGCACAACATGTTACGTAAATTATTAGATAGTATGACGTATTATATTAGTTATGATAATCGTGGGGCCACAACAACTGTGGAGTACTATTATAAGACAACAGAAGTAATATAGTTATATGTAATGTAAGTGGATACGTTATTACTTATAATGCGTGGGGCCACAACAACTGTGGAGTACGTATATTATGTTATTATAATGCGTGGGGCCACAACAACTGTGGAGTACGTATTATATTTATGTTATGTTACTTATAATGCGTGGGGCCACAACAACTGTGGAGTACGTATTATATTTATGTTATGTTACTTATAATGCGTGGGGCCACAACAACTGTGGAGTACGTATTATATTTTTTATGTTACTTATAATGCGTGGGGCCACAACAACTGTGGAGTACGTATTATACTTATATTATGTTACTTATAATGCGTGGGGCCACAACAACTGTGGAGTACGTTTTTTATGTTATGTTACTTATAATGCGTGGGGCCACAACAACTGTGGAGTACGTATTATATTTATGTTACTTATAATGCGTGGGGCCACAACAACTGTGGAGTACGTATTATATTTATGTTATGTTACTTATAATGCGTGGGGCCACAACAACTGTGGAGTACGTATTATATTTATGTTACTTATAATGCGTGGGGCCACAACAACTGTGGAGTACGTATTATATTTTATGTTACATGAAGTATGGGGCCACAACAACTGTGGAGCATACACTACATGAGACACAGCAATTGTGACATGTAGAATACGTGGGGCCACAACAACTGTGGAGTACGTATTATATTTTATGTTATGTGTATTCATGGGGCCACAACAACTGTGGAGCATGAAGTATGGGGCCACAACAACTGTGGAGCATACACTACATGAGACACAGCAATTGTGACATGTAGAATACGTGGGGCCACAACAACTGTGGAGTACGTATTATGTTTTATGTTACTTGAATACGTGGGGCCACAACAACTGTGGAGTACGTATTAATGCACTTATTAATCAAGACAATTAATAAATTCCAAGTTTATGTTAAGTCAGTTTCAGATCAATCATGTAAGTCAAGTTTAGATCAAGTCATGTTATGTTATACTCACGTATCATGTTATGTTCATGTTATGTTATGTTCCAAGTTTATGTTCATCATTTATGTTCATTTTATGATCATGTTCGATCACGTTCATGTTATTATGTTCAATGTCCATGTTATGTTTCACGTTCATGTTATGTTGTTTGTTCATGTTATGTTTTAAGCTTAAGTTTATGCCATGTTAAGTCAAGTTTCAGTTCAGTTTAAATTCTGGTTAAGTCATGCTATATGTCAAGTTATCTATGTTTATATATGACTATAATTATGCATTTATGCTTTTACTGCCATGCATGCATTTTTAACCTGTGTGTGAGTTTTATGTTAACTTACTGAGATTTGTAATCAAATCTCACTGTGGTAGTCCCAACTACCATTCCCCCGAATGGTAGATCTTGTTACAGGACCCAAAGGAGAATTGGAATCTGACCAACTGAATACGGTCGACTAGGCCACGGTGCGATGTTGATGATGGTATAGTATTAACTTAGGTTAATACTTGTACTTTTGGATTGTATCTCAAGTATTCTTTTGATCACACCATTTTAGACTAGTGTGGTGATCACGGCTTTTTAGTATGCCTTTATGTATGAAATATGTTTCAAGTATTTGGGATATTATTTAGTTTGGTGCATAGTATTGCTAAAGAAAAAGATTATCCGCTGCGAATATTGCATAATGCTAGATGCATGTTAGAAACATTGCATCTTATATGTCATGAACGGGGGCAGGTAACCTTGTGTTGCATGTCCCGACGCTTCAAATGTCCGTTCAATCCCAAGCGGAATTTGGGGGCGTCACAGGGGATCAGAGCAATAAGTGCCAACTGTTGTAAATCCAATCATGCCACATGAAATTAGAGCATAATCTATTGATTTTAACGGGTTGATCTGCTAAGACACGATTTATAGACAAGTCAACTCACTTAAAATGAAACCAACCCATTATGACCTATTTAGATTTTTACTCACAATCACAATTTCATTATTGTTGGATTGGAATATTGGTATTTCTCAATATGTTTATGTTTTCAGTGTTGAGATTGTAATTCTGAAGCTACACTCATATTTGTTAATATCAAGATTGTAATATTGATTTTATTATAAATTAAAATTTGAAAAATATCAATATTTTTTGTTAGTGGGTAATCTAATTGTTTTTTTAGATATTGTGGCTAATAATAAATATAAATTTTAATTTTTATGTGAAATTATGTTAATCAAATCAAATGGGCTATACACATATTAGTTAACCCATTTAGATGAAACAGGTTGAAAGTAGTTGTGCAGTGTTGATTCATTTCTAATTAATTATTAAATAGATCGAAATGAGTGACTCGACATGATCCATTATTTAAATGGATCGTGTTAGGGTTTGAAGTTTAACACATTTAGCTTAACGAGTTAGATTCAGATTGAGTCATATAATCGAATATCCATGACTTGACACGATACAAATACGACCTGCAAATACAAATTGCCACCCCTACGTTAGGGAGAGGAGAGATAGGTCGAGAGCTTGAGAGAGAGAGAGAGAGAGAGATAGAGAAGAGAGAAAGAAGAAGAAGGCCGTAAGTGATGATTTTGTTTTTCAATTTGTGGCTTTTTACAACTAAAGATTTTTATTGTGTACTAATTTCTTTATGTTAATTTTGAATGATTGTTTGTCGGAGCTTGTTGAATGGGCATTTAGAAGAAAAGTTTGCTTAGCTAGGTATATTTCTAAACAAATTATTTCGAATTTGTTTTCAGTTTATTGTATATTTATTGAGTTGGCTTCAATGATTAATATGTTGCGAATTTGTTGTCTAAGTGTGTTAGAAATGTTTATGGAGTTATAAAGAATACATTTGTGTTTGGTTTGTATGGTGAAAATCTTTTGAATTTAATGTGTTGATTGTAATATGTATGTCAATACATTTATCTGTTACGTATTATTTAATTTACTAATATGTTCTATTGAAGTGTTTATTAAATGGATGATGAACAAGTGGCAAAATCTGGACCTTTGAAGTTGTTAATACTGAGCTACTTGATCACGTGAGTAGCCCGTGCTTTCTTCTGAAGGTGTATGAGCTGAGCCGCTGGATTGCTACACGTGTTGGCATCTCTTGTAACATATATGGTTATAGCTATACGATGTAAACCCTAATCGATTGATTCATTTTGTACATATCGGCTGTTTTGAGAGACAGAGTGAACAAGAGAGAAAACAGAGAGGGGTGATTAGGGTTTCATGGGTTTCCTTGTAGAGAGAAGAAATCTGTGTGATTTCTTGTGGTTTCTGTGAGGGTTTTGTAACTCTAAGTGTACTGAAGCTTCTCTGTGAAGTATTGTTCATCAATAAAGAGCTCTGAGGCCATTTCTGCCGTGGACGTAGACCATTAGGGTCGAACCATGTACATCGTATGTTCTTTCCTTGCTTTCATATTCTTTATTGTTTATATTTGCTTCTTGTAATTTCTTTTTTGATAGATGTTCATTAGCTTGTTGATCCGTATAACATACTGTTAAATATCGTGCTATATATATATTTTGGTAATTTGGTCATATCTTGAAATACTGCCGTTTCTATTCTTGTGGTTAATATCAAACTGAGGTTATTGTGATTCTTGTGTTTTTTTTATTGGATCTAAAACAAAGTGTTTTTTATTTCAAGCAAATAGAAAGGTTTCATAAAGTAAAACATTTGATTCTTTTTCATAAAACATTAAAGATTTATAACTATAAAACAGATTGTTTTATAACATTGATGATGATGTCTGTGAAATTTAATGTGATTGGTTTTTGGTTTTGTGTAAAGTTAAATTTAATGTATGGTGTTTGGTTTTATATGAAGTTAAATTTAATGTGATTGTGTTGTGAATTGTGCTGAGGGTGGGTTGTTAGAAACATGCATAGGGTTGAAAAAAAGATTAAGAGAATTGAGTAAATTTTGGTATTGGACGTAAACTTTGTCTTGTGCTTTATTTTGTAAGAAGTTAAATTTAATGTAATTGTTTTATGAATTGTGTTGACGTTGAGTTGTTAAAAATACATATAGGGTTGGAAAAAAATTAAGAGAATTGAGTAAACTTTTGGCATTGGACATAAGCTTTGTTCGGTGTTTGGTTTTGTGGGAAGTTAAATTTAATGTGATTGTTTGCCTGGTTAGCTCACACCATAAAATGTTGCTAGTTGGGGTCATTCGTTAGTGCATGTACCTTTCTACACCAACGTGTAATTCATAAATCTACACTTGCTCGAACTCTCATTACCCATTGCTTGACTACTCGCTACTTTGTCAACCTAGGTGCCAATTTTATCTTTTGGCATACCAAGAAGCAAGTTATTGTAGCCTACTCCTGTCCAAAATCTAAAGAGGCGTATTATAGCCCCAAAGAAATTGTATAAAAGTAAACTCATAAACTAATGTATCTTCATGTGATACATTATATCTATTTTACAATAAAAGAAAATTTATAATCTAGCATACCACATCAAATTATATCAGTTTGTAAATTTACTTTTATGAAATTCCTTTGGAATTAAGGTTTTTCTCAAATCTAAATATTGTGATATAGTTGCCACCATATATGAACTTGTATAGTTGAAAATAAAAAATACTAGATACCCGCTTAGGTTTTGACTGATTCTACTGTATCCACCCACTTTACAAAACCTAGATACGAATCTAGCTACCCAAATTCGTATCCTAGTGCCCAGCCTTACATAGTAAACGTAGAAATACTTTTGCAACAAAGAAATTATATAAAAGTAAACCCACAAATTATGACTTAATACAGTACGTCAGATTGTAAAGTTACTTTTATTATAAAGTAGATTTAACAGATCATACGAAATTACATCAATTTGTAGATTTATTTTTGTATACTCTGTTTGTATATATAGCAAGTTTGGCCCCAACACTACTGTAGGCAATACTTGAATACTGGTCAGGTAGCTTACCTGCAAAGTTGAGGGCAAATAATCGGATTAAATATTTGTCCTACATTTTGAACAGATAACAGGTAATTTTACTATCAATTTTTATTTTCTTTAAAGAATTATAATAATAATAAAATATATATATATAGTTAAATTTTGAGATGTATTTAACTTTTTAGGTTGAAATGTATAAAGTAAGTTGAGATGAATTTTAACTTTTTTATAAAAAATTAAAAAAATAGTGAATCACATCAATGATTTATTTAAGATGAATTGAGTTTGGGACAACTAATCATAGCCTTAAGAGGGGCATGGCATGTTATTTAGTGTTAGCTAGTAACACCCACATATATATATATATATAAGGTGCTTTTCCTGCCAACCAACCATGCAACATATATACCTATAAGCCTATTTCACGTCGAAAGTTCATGGCTCAAGAGACAGGAGCCTTGTGCTTCTTCTAAGCTTTCGAATGAAGCCTCATGCCACTCAACCCACCTAATGCCCAGCTTTCTGTCCTTGTGCTTTTTCTTAATGTGGCCATTGGCTTCCTCGTCCTCAAGCTTTTCTAGGAACCGCAGAGTTAGATTCTTGGAATGATTTTTGTGGAGAGCATCATGATCATCTTCTTCTTGATAAGTTGCCTTACTATTGAAGGTCCTAAGATTATTTGGGTATTGGGGGACATCACTGAGAACACTAAGCATTCTCTTCCTGCTTTGAAAAGGATCATGGTAATAATCATGGGAAGTGCTTATTGTAATATGTATGTCAATACATTTCTTATTTGCTGGTTATTTAATTACTAATGTTGTTATTCTCTGTTTAAGTGTATGTAGAGCTTGTGGCTCAAACTGGTCCCGTGAAACTTTAAATCTGTTTCAACAGGCACATGAGGAGCTTGTGCCTTTAATCCGAGTATATGAGCTGAGTCGCTAGATCCAATACACGTGTTACAAATCTAATGCACCATATATATACATCTTGTTCCTTGTAACCCTAAGCTGAATTCATTTCTTGTATCAGCTGAGAATAAGAGGCAGAGAGGGAAAGGGGGCGATTCTAGGGGTTTTCTAGGGTTTGTGCTTGAGGGAAGAAATCGGTGTGATTTCTTTGTGAGATCTGAGTGTTTCTGTATATATCTGAACTGAGGCTTCTCTGTGATTGATTTTGATTCATCAATAAAGACCTCTGAGGCCATTCCTGCCGTGGATGTAGACCATTAGGGTCGAACCACGTATCTCAGTGTGTTCTTTCCTTGCTTTACGATTCCTTATTATTCTTGTGATTCTTTCTAATTTCTGTTCTATTATTTTTTGTTGATTCGTACATCACATGATAAATAATGTGCTACATATTGATGTTATGATTTGTGTTGGTATACTGTTGATTTCTGCTGTGGTTGTTGATATCGAACCGAGTCTGTATTGAATCTTGCATATTCTCTATTTTGAATCTGGAAACAGAAAGTTTTTCGACTAAAGAACTTCAAAGGTTTTATATTATAAACAGAGTTGTTCTTTAATAAAATCTTGGTGTTTTATAAAGATAAAACCTAAGAGTTTTATAACAACTGGTATCTAGAGCCTAGGTTCATGGGGACCATGAGATTTGATATAGAAAAATTTATGGGTGATAATGATTTTGGTCTATGGAGAATCAAGATGAGAGCACTGCTAGTCCAGCATGGACTGCAGGATGCTCTCTTGGGTGAAAAACAGAATGGCTCTTCTTTGAAAGAGGAAGATAAGGGGTCTGTTCATAGAGACATACTCCAGAAGGCCCATAGTGCCCTAATCCTCTCTCTTGGGGATAATGTCCTGAGAGAGGTGGCTAGTGAGGACACTGCTACAGGCATTTGGCTAAAATTAGAAAACCTGTATATGACAAAATCCTTAGCTAACAGACTACACAAGAAAACAAAATTGTATACCTTCAAGATGACCCCTGGGACTTCAATAGGGCAGCACTTAGATGAGTTCAACAAAATCATATTAGACCTAGCTAATATAGACATTAAGGTGGAGGATGAGGATCAGGCCATCCTCTTGATGAGTTCTTTGGATTCATCATATCTAAGTCTAAAAGAAACCATGATGTATGGTAGAGACTCTCTAACACTTGATGAAGTACAATCTGTACTTCATACTAGGGAACTACAAAGTAGGGGAGATACCAAACAGAATCATGGGGAAGGTTTATCTGTTAGGGGCAGAACAGAAAAAAGGGAGAAGAAGGGTAAGAATGAAAATAAGAGATCTAACTCTAAGTCAAAAAGGAAACAATTCAAGTGTTTCCACTGTCACAAGGAAGGGCATTTTAAGAAAGATTGCCCTGACAGAAAAAATAATAATTCTGGAAATAAAACCAAAGAGGCAGGAGATGCCTCTGTGGTTTTAGGAGGGTATGAGAGTGCTGAGGTACTTACAGTCAGTGAGGTTGAATAAAAAACAGAGTGGATAATGGACTTTGGTTGCTCTTTTCGTATGTGTCCAATTAGAGAGTGGTTTGAGACATTCTCTGAGCAAGATGGGGGACATGTAATCTTAGGTAACAATAAGGCCTGCAAAGTCATGGGAATAGGAACAGTTAGACTAAAAATGCATGATGGAATTGAAAAAGTCTTGAGAGAAGTCAGGTACATACCTGAATTAAAGAGAAATTTAATTTCTCTTGGTATGCTTGATTTGGCAGGCTACACTTTCAAATCTGAGGCAGGGGTACTTAGAGTTACCAAAGGGTCCTTAGTTATTATGAAAGGGGAAATAAAAAATGGTTTATATACACTACTTGGGAAAACAGTAGTTGGGAAAGTATCCCCAACTCAGAACATAGTAGAAAATAAGCCTGTGCTATGGCATAGGAGGCTTGGGCATGTAAGTCAATGGGGATTGTTAGAACTACAAAAACAAGGGCTGCTGAGTAACCCAAACCTAGGGAACTTACCTTTCTGTGAAGATTGTATCTATGGAAAGGCAAAGAGGGTTAGTTTCAAGTCAGCAACTCACAACACTAAGCAAACCTTAGACTATGTTCATTCTAACCTATGGGGACCAGCAAGAGTAAATTCACATAATAGAGGGAGTTATTTTCTCTCTTTAGTGGATGATTACTCTAGGAAGGTTTGAATTTACATCCTCAAAAATAAGAGTGACACCTTTGAAAAATTCAAGGAGTGGAAGACTCTAGTGGAAAACCAAGTAGGTAGAAAACTCAAGGTCCTAAGGACAGACAATGGTCTAGAGTTTCTCTCAAATGAGTTTAACATGTACTGTCAAAAGGAAGGAATTCTTAGGCATAAGACAGGAATTCTTAGGCATAAGACAGTGAGGGAAACCCCTCAACAGAATGGCTTAGCTGAAAGAATGAATAGAACCATCTTAGAAAGGTAAGGTGCATGTTGTCAAACTCAGGACTACCTAAAACATTTTGGGCAGAAGCTGCCACTACTGCTGTACATCTTATGAATAAATGTCCTTCATCTGTCATAGAGTTTAAAACCCCTCATGAGTTATGGTTTGGGAAACCACCAAATTATGACTATCTAAGAGTTTTTGGGTGTGTAGCATATGCACATTCAAAAATTGATAAATTGGAACCTAGGGCACTAAAGTGCATCTTTATAGGGTATCCTGAAGGGGTTAAAGGTTACAAATTGTGGGTAGATGGACCAGGAAGATATAATTGCATTGTGAGCAGAGATGTGACCTTCAATGAGTCACAAATGGCTTGGGTACAGGGAGAAAAGGTAGACCAAGAAACTGTTAAGTCCCCAAGAGGATCTCAGATTGAGGTGGAGCAAGTGAAGGCCCAATCTGAACCTAAAATTGGGGAAAGTAGCCACCCTGAGGGAGAACTCTCAGGGGACACTGATCAAGGTGGAGCTAACTCTTATAACCTAGTAAGAGATAGGCAAAAGAGAGTTATCAAACCTCCTATAAGGTATGGTCAAGTTGATTTAACTATGTATGCTTTAACAGTAGCTGATGAGGTAGTTTATCAGGAACCTAAGACTTATAAAGAGGCAATGGCTAGCAAGGATTCCTCCAAATGGATTCTTGCTATGCATGAGGAAATGGAATCTCTAAATAAAAATGAGACCTGGGTTTTAGTTCATAAATCTAAAGGGGTTAAGCTTGTAGGATCCAAGTGGATCTATAAGAAAAATGAAAGCATACCAGGGGTAGAGAGGACCAGGTATAAGGCTAGACTTGTAGCCAAATGGTTTACACAGAGAGAAGGAATTGATTTCAATGAAATCTTCTCACCTGTGGTTAAACACAGTTCTATCAAATTACTGCTAGCTTATACAGCTTTTGAAAATTTGCACCTAGAACAGTTAGATGTCAAAACTGCTTTTTTGCATGGAGAACTTGAAGAAGAAATTTATATGCAGCCTCCTGAAGGTTTTACTAATGAAATTAAAGATAATCAAGTGTGTCTTCTTAAAAAATCTTTATATGGTCTTAAACAATCACCTAGACAATGGTATAAGAAATTTGACACACACATGATTAACAATAATTTCAAAAGAAGCTGCTATGACAGTTGTGTTTATTACAAGGAAGAAAAAGAAATATTTGTTCATCTCCTTTTGTATGTTGATGACATGCTGGTAGCTTGTAAGGACATTACTTTAATTGATCAAGTTAAAAGCATGCTAAAATCAGAATTTGAAATGAAAGAATTGGGCCCTGCTAAGAAAATTTTAGGAATGGAAATTGAAAGAGATAGAAATGCTGGACTGCTATACTTATCTCAGAAAAATTACATCTCTAAAATTCTCAATAGATTTGGTATGGAACATGTGAAACCTGTAGTTACACCCTTAGGACAGCATTTCAAATTGTCTTTAGATCAGACTCCTAAAACAGGCTCTGATATTAGTTTTATGCAACAAATCCCCTATGCAAGCATGGTGGGAAGTATAATATATGCGATGGTTTGTTTTAGGCCTGATCTTACCTATGCAGTGAGTGTAGTTAGTAGATTTATAGGGAACCCAGGAAAGCCCCATTGGCAGGCTATTAAGTGGGTATTAAGATACTTAGCTGGTTTTATTAACTTGGGTCTCACTTTTGGGAACAATGTGGAAAAGGGTTGTGAACTGGCTGGTTTTGTAGACTCTGACTTTGCTGGGAGCATAGACACTAGAAAATCTTTGACTGGTTATGTGTTCACTGCTTTTGGGGGGGTTATTAATTGGAAATCACACTTACAATCTGTGGTGGCCTTATCAACCACAGAAGCCGAATATATAGCATTGACAGAAGCTATCAAAGAGGCCATATGGCTAAAAGGGATTGCTAGTGAATTAAATATTTTCAGTGGCAACATCACAGTACACTGTGATAATCAAAGCACTCTTCATTTAGCTAAAAATCAAGTTTTTCATGAGAGGTCCAAACACATTGATATACGACTTCATTTTGTAAGGGATGTTATAGAGTCTAAAGTGGTAGGTGTGGAAAAGGTCTCAACTGAGGATAACCCCTCAGATATGATGACCAAGTCTGTCCCATGGTCCAAGTTCAGACACTGTTTGAACTTAGTTGGTATGGAGTCAAGAGTCAATCCTCATTAGGGGGACAGTGCAGGAATGAGCCAATGATGAGGATTACTTATAAACACTAGGCAAATAAATGTTTTGCCAAGGTGGAGAATTGTAATATGTATGTCAATACATTTCTTATTTGCTGGTTATTTAATTACTAATGTTGTTATTCTGTGTTTAAGTGTATGTAGAGCTTGTGGCTCGAACTGGTCCCGTGAAACTTTAAATCTGTTTCAACAGGCACGTGAGGTGCTTATGCCTTTAATCCGAGTATATGAGCTGAGCCGCTGGATCCAATACACGTGTTACAAATCTGATGCACCATATATATACATCTTGTTCCTTGTAACCCTAAGCTGAATTCATTTCTTGTATCGGCTGAGAATAAGAGGCAGAGAGGGAAAGGGGGCGATTCTAGGGGTTTTCTAGGGTTTGTGCTTGAGGGAAGAAATCGGTGTGATTTCTTTATGAGATCTGAGTGTTTCTGTATATATCTGAACTGAGGCTTCTCTGTGATTGATTTTGATTCATCAATAAAGATCTCTGAGGCCATTCCTGCCGTGGATGTAGACCATTAGGGTCGAACCACGTATCTCGGTGTGTTTTTTCCTTGCTTTACGATTCCTTATTGCTGAGTGACCCAAACCTAGGGAACTTACCTTTCTGTGAAGATTGTATCTATGGAAAGGCAAAGAGGGTTAGTTTCAAGTCAGCAACTCACAACACTAAGCAAACCTTAGACTATGTTCATTCTGACCTATGGGGACCAGCAAGAGTAAATTCACATAGTGGAGGGAGTTATTTTCTCTCTTTAGTAGATGATTACTCTAGGAAGGTTTGGATTTACATCCTCAAACATAAGAGTGACACCTTTGAAAAATTCAAGAAGTGGAAGACTCTAGTGGAAAACCAAGTAGGTAGAAAACTCAAGGTCCTAAGGACAGACAATGGTCTAGAGTTTCTCTCAAATGAGTTTAACATGTACTGTCAAAAGGAAGGAATTCTTAGGCATAAGACAGTAAGGGAAACCCCTCAACAGAATGGCTTAGCTGAAAGAATGAATAGAACCATTTTAGAAAGGGTAAGGTGCATGTTGTCAAACTCAGGACTGCCTAAAACATTTTGGGCAGAAGCTGCCACTACTGCTGTACATCTTATAAATAAATGTCCTTCATCTGCCATAGGGTTTAAAACCCCTCATGAATTATGGTTTGGGAAACCACCAAATTATGACTATCTAAGAGTTTTTGGGTGTGTAGCATATGCACATTCAAAAACTGATAAATTGGAACCTAGGGCACTAAAGTGCATCTTTACAGGGTATCCTGAAGGGGCTAAAGGTTACAAACTGTGGGTAGATGGACCAAGAAGATATAATTGCATTGTGAGCAGAGATGTGACCTTCAATGAGTCACAAATGGCTCGGGTACAGGGAGAAAAGGTAGACCAAGAAATTTTTAAGTCCCCAAGAGGATCTCAGATTGAGGTGGAGCAAGTGAAGGCCCAATCTGAACCTAAAATTGGGGAAAGTAGCCACCCTGAGGGAGAACTCTCAGGGGACACTGATCAAGGTGGAACTAACTCTTATAACCTAGTAAAAGATAGGCAAAAGAGAGTTATCAAACCTCCTATAAGGTATGGTCAAGCTGATTTAACTATGTATGCTTTAACAGTAGCTGATGAGGTAGTTTATCAGGAACCTAAGACTTATAAAGAGGCAATGGCTAGCAAGGATTCCTCCAAATGGATTCTTGCTATGCATGAGGAAATGGAATCTCTAAATAAAAATGAGACCTGGGTTTTAGTTCCTAAACCTAAAGGGGTTAAGCTTGTAGGATCCAAGTGGATCTATAAGAAAAAGGAAAGCATACCAGGGGTAGAGAGGACCAGGTATAAGGCTAGACTTGTAGCCAAAGGGTTTACATAAAGAGAAGGAATTGATTTCAATGAAATCTTCTCACCTGTGGTTAAACACAATTCTATCAGACTACTGCTAGCTTATACAGCTTTTGAAAATTTGCATCTAGAACAGTTAGATGTCAAAACTGCTTTTTTGCATGGAGAACTTGAAGAAGAAATTTATATGCAGCCTCCTGAAGGTTTTACTAATGAAATTAAAGATAATCAAGTGTGTCTTCTTAAAAAATCTTTATATGGTCTTAAACAATCACCTAGACAATGGTATAAGAAATTTGACACACACATGATTAACAATAATTTCAAAAGAAGTTGTTATGACAGTTGTGTTTATTACAAGGAAGAAAAAGGAATATTTGTTTATCTCCTTTTGTATGTTGATGACATGCTGATAGCTTGTAAGGACATTACTTTAATTGATCAAGTTAAAACCATGCTAAAATCAGAATTTTAAATGAAAGAACTGGGCCTTGCTAAGAAAATTTTAGGAATGGAAATTGAAAGAGATAGAAATGCTGGACTGCTATACTTATCTCAGAAAAATTACATCTCTAAAATTCTCAATAGATTTGGTATGGAACATGTGAAACCTGTAGTTACACCCTTAGGACAGCATTTCAAATTGTCTTTAGATCAGGCTCCTAAAACAAACTCTGATATTAGTTTTATGCAACAAATCCCCTATGCAAGCATGATGGGAAGTATAATGTATGCGATGGTTTGTTCTAGGCCTGATCTTACCTATGTAGTGAGTGTAGTTAGTAGATTTATGGGGAACCCAGGAAAGCCCCATTGGCAGGCTATTAAGTGGGTATTAAGATACTTAGCTGGTTCTATTAACTTGTGTCTCACTTTTGGGAACAATGTGGAAAAGGGTTGTGAACTGGCTGGTTTTGTAGACTCTGACTTTGCTGGGAGCATAGACACTAGAAAATCTTTGACTGGTTATGTGTTCACTGCTTTTGGGGGGGCTATTAGTTGGAAATCACACTTACAATCTGTGGTGGCCTTATCAACCACAGAAGCCAAATATATAGCATTGACAGAAGCTATCAAAGAGGCCATATGGCTAAAAGGGATTGCTAGTGAATTAAATATTTTCAGTGGCAACATCACAGTACACTGTGATAATCAAAGCACTCTTCATTTAGCTAAAAATCAAGTTTTTCATGAGAGGTCCAAACACATTGATATACGGCTTCATTTTGTAAGGGATGTTATAGAGTCTAAAGTGGTAGGTGTGGAAAAGGTCTCAACTGAGGATAACCCCTCAGATATGATGACCAAGTCTATCCCATGGTCCAAGTTCAGACACTGTTTGAACTTAGTTGGTATGGAGTCAAGAGTCAGTCCTCATTAGGGGGACAGTGCAGGAATGAGCCAATGATGAGGATTACTTATAAACACTAGGCAAATAAATGTTTTGCCAAGGTGGAGAATTGTAATATGTATGTCAATACATTTCTTATTTGCTGGTTATTTAATTACTAATGTTGTTATTCTGTGTTTAAGTGTATGTAGAGCTTGTGGCTCAAACTGGTCCCGTGAAGCTTTAAATCTGTTTCAACAGGCACGTGAGGAGCTTATGCCTTTAATCCGAGTATATGAGCTAAGCCGCTGGATCCGATACACGTGTTACAAATCTGATGCACCATATATATACATTTTGTTCCTTGTAACCCTAAGCTGAATTCATTTCTTGTATCGGCTGAGAATAAGAGGCAGAGAGGGAAAAGGGGGCGATTCTAGGGGTTTTCTAGGGTTTGTGCTTCAGGGAAGAAATCGGTGTGATTTCTTTGTGAGATCTGAATGTTTCTGTATATATCTGAACTGAGGCTTCTCTGTGATTGATTTTGATTCATCAACAAAGATCTCTGAGGCCATTCCTGCCGTGGATGTAGACCATTAGGGTCGAACCACGTATCTCGGTGTGTTCTTTCCTTGCTTTACGATTCCTTATTATTCTTGTGATTCTTTCTAATATTCTGTTCTATTATTTTTTGTTGATTCGTACATCACATGATAAATAATGTGCTACATATTGATATTATGATCTGTGTTGGTATACTGTTGATTTCTGCCGTGGTTGTTGATATCAAACCGAGTCTGTATTAAATCTTGCATATTCTCTATTTTGAATCTGGAAACATAAATTTTTTCGACTAAAGAACTTCAAAGGTTTTATATTATAAACAGAGTTGTTCTTTAATAAAATCTTGGTGTTTTATAAAGATAAAACCTAAGAGTTTTATAACACTTATGATGGCTTTTGGTTCCCTGCCATACTGGTGCTGGAGAGGGTAGCCACAACTCTAGCTCCGACTCATTGGTTTGCTTCGAATTTGTATGGATAACAGACGCAACAATTTATACACAGAAGAAAGAACATGGAAAATCTCTTTGTTCTTTACATGATAATATGACCCACAAAATATTACTATTCACAACTTAACTCATTTCAATATCCAAACGCAACATTTGATAAGTACTTGGCGTGGTGTATGTCAAAGAGTTTGGAATCCTACTTTCAACTTTATCTAGTATTACTTAATAAAAAATAAAAATAAAAATAAAAACCTTTCAAATTGGACTTGGTTAATATACAATAAGCATAAGATTACTGAAAGTGGTAAGTTTCGTAAAGTGGTTTACTACACTGAGAATTTGATTGGAAGCAAAAACAAGCTACACCATAACAAACTCTGGCATTTGTCTCTCAATTTTTATTTTTTTTTCTTTTGAAGTGTCTCTCAATTTTTCTAAACAACAGCTCAAACAAGTTCATTCTAAACATTAAAAATGAGTTTAGATCTGTTTAGATGTTAAAATGAGTTTAGATATATTTATAGGAAGTTGAAAAAGATTGTGGGTCTCGCGTATAAAGAGTTGTTGAGTTGAAAAAAGTTAAGGGTCTCACGTATAAAGAGGTTTCAAATTAAGATGAGTTTAGTGATTTAAGAATTGAGTGTTTGGATGTTAGACTGAACTTAAAATTAGACTGAACTTCAAAATTAGATACATATTTTATTGATCACCAGAAACTATTATTTTCAACATCCATGGTAGTATTTTATCATACCAACAATTTATTAAAAGTTTGAGAAGTATAGATCCTAATATTTCTATCATGCAAAATATTTGAGAAAAATTATATCATCCCATAATTAATTTACTTTACCAAGTTGACTATGTTTAATACGTACGTGAGAAAAGAATTATACTATTTTTGCTTTGAGATCCAGAATAATCATAAAAAGAATTTACAATACATCTTTTTATACTAGCTAATGTAATAAGCTTTTATATCAATAATGTAGTTAATATATTAATAAAAATATTTGCAAATAAATTAAAAAGTTATCAAAAGTTTCTTCACTCTTCGGGCTAATTTGGATTTAGAGATAAGATAAGATAGTTTTAGATAAAAGATAAAAGTTGAATAAAATATTGTTAAAATATTATTATTATTTTGGAATTTGAAAAAGTTGAATTGAGATTTGAAAAAATTGAATTGTGTATTATATTTTGTGTGGAAATTTGAAAAAGTTGTAATGATGAGATGAGATGAAACGCTTTCCAAATACAAACAGGGCCATCGGCCAACATGCAAACAAAGTAGATCAAATAAAATTAACCACAGAAAGTTTCAAGCAAAAATGAAATCATAATTAGGAGGATTGAAGATCTTTCAAGTTTTTATCTAAGTTTAAAGACCTCAAATACGAGACAAAATGAATTCTAAATGAATTATTGAGGGTGCAATGGTAGTTATATATAAGGAAAACACTTTAGACACAAAAAAAATCCTACACAAAGAATCTCACACACTAATGTGTCCCACTACTAGTGTGCCATGTGTCCCATATTTTTTTTTTTCCTCCCCTCCCTCGTGCCCTCCCCAGCCCTCTCCCCTTGCCCCTTTCCAGCACTAGCCATGGTGGTCGGAGACCACATCATCGTGGGCAAAAGATGCCTGCGGTCCAAGCGGCACTATCGGCGTGGAATGCCAATAAGGAGGTGGTAGCTTGATTTCATTTTTTTCCTCCCTTTCTAACGCATGCCATGGTGGTCGGTGGGCAGAAGATGCCGGCGATCTAAGCAGCACCGCCGGTGTGGAACACCGATAAGGAGGTTGCGGTTCGATTTCGGGTGAAGGGACTTGCAACTAGATTTCGGAGGAGGAGAGGGGCTGCACTGCACTGTTGGGGGGGCTGGGTCTGGTCGGGGGTCAGGGGAATGGCCGCTAGTGGTGGTCGTCGACGAGCTGTGGCAATGCTGGGTGCTGCTGAGAGGCGGGGGAGCACGGGGAAGAGGGGCTGGGCGCTGCTGAGGGGAGGGGGTGCACAGGGGCAAAAGGAGAGAATGGAAAGTGGGAGAAAGATGGGCTAGAGAAAATGGACACGTGGCATATTGATATTGTACCACATCAGTGCGTGGGATTCTTTTGTGGAATCCCTTTTTGTCTCTAGCAACTCTCATATAGGAAAGACTTAACTTCGAACAAGTACATATTTTCCTTGTTTGGGCAGTTGCAACAAAATCTCGCATGAAGTAAATGCCTGCCGGCACCTCAGTTTCCACCGTGCCTACCCAGCCGGTCACCGGCCTCCTTGAAATTAACTCGCCACGACGTAGCTGGTTTGGGATTTAGAGTGACTTTAGACACCTCTGGGGCAATCCTTATTTAGTAGGACCCTGAAAAAGACATTCACATCGGCATCCAAAGTACTATTATAGTAGTTGGAGTTGCCTAATTGAGATTCAGAATGCTTTTTCTCCTTTTTAGGTACTTAGAGCCTGTTTGGGATTGCTGTAGAAAGTCTAAAAAGTGCTTTAAAATGGTCTAAAGTACTTAAATGATAAAATTTACTTGTTTGGTAATTTTATATTAAAGTACTTTTAAATTAAAAAAAGTTAAAAAAGCACGTTTCAACAAAAGCATCAAAGTGATGCTTTTTGTCAGAAGCACTTTGCAAAAAGTAAGTCCTATTTTTTCGTGACATGTATATTACGAAAAAATCCTCACTATTTTACCACAGCGACAACTTTGCCCCTCCCCTTTCTTCCCCCCTCTTCTCTCTCTCTTTCTCTCTCGGACTTTGAAGACCTTCACTCCTTCAACTTTCAGATGGAGTTGAAAATTTTCAGATGGCAGTTTGTCTTCAACTTCCTTTTTTTTTTAATAATACTGAATCTCAGAGAGCTAATAAATTTGGAATTCGCAGACAATAACATGACTGGAAAGATTCTCGAAGAGATAGGAAACCTCGTGAACCTCTGGCAGCTTGATCGTGATTATATTGCTCTTTCATTATGCATGGTTGAAGTTATTTTCATTCAATTATAATTACTAAAAAATCTATTAGATTATTTTCGTTGTTATTTTATTATAATATTTTATTTCTATCAATAATATACCCTTTTGTGTCATTTCTACCTCAAAAATTGCTTTTTAAATTTGTTTCCAAACAGATCTAATATATTTGAAAGTACTTTAGACATACAGATCCCAAACAGTAAATAGCTTTTTAATAATAGAGCTTATTACGTTAAGCTCTAAGCTATAAGCCTTAAGCTAAAAGCAATATTTTCTACCACAACTCCAAACATGCACTTATCCTAAAGGAAAAAGATAAACACATAATACTTTTCACAATACTTTATACAATACGTATGTTTTAAAATGAGGAGCATTTATGTAAAATATCTCATAAAAGTAACATCACAGCACATTGTAATAGATGCAGGCATGCAGCAGCCAATTCAAGTAGCCTATAAAGTAAGAAACAAGGGATCAGCAAAAAACACACATGCAAAAGCAAGTGAATATTCTCATTCCACTCTTCCACCAGTACTCTTTCTTCGTACTTACAATAGGGTTTATTTCGTGTTCAGCAGTGACTAAAGGCTAGCCAAGCTTTTCAATCCGTCAAATTGCAGAATAGTTGAGTTTCCGAGTTCAGAACAATGTGTATAGCTGCGTTGGCTTGGCAAGTCCACCCGCTCTTCCCTTTTCTTCTCTTGCAGAACAGAGATGAATACCACAACAGGCAAGCTAATACTGATTAGTCTTCTTGCTTTTCTTTGTATATGGTTTGAATTGCGGGGAACATTATTGGTTGGTGTTTTTGTGTGCGCATGAAGGCCTACAAAACAAGTGGCATGGTGGGAAGGTGTTGATATACTAGGAGGGAGAGATGAGGTTGCAGGAGGGACATGGTTGGCTGGTTCAAGAGGAGGGAGGGTGGCTTTTCTAACAAACGTGCTGGAGCTTCATAATCTCCCTGAGGCAAAGAGTCGTGGAGACTTGCCTGCGCTTTTCTTAGAGGTACGTAATTTTATTTTGAATAACAGAATCAACGACATATATCCCAATAAATCTAATTATTGCCCATTTTCATCCTCATCAATAAGATATATAACGCAATATGTCTAATTTAAATATAATGCTGAATTTGATTCACTTTCTATTACTATTGTTATTATTTTCTTTGCATGGAACGAATGCAGAGCACAAATACTCCAAAGGAGTTTGCAGAAGAACTGATTACAAAGGCCCATCAGTATAACGGGTTTAACCTTATTGTGGTTGATATCTCTTCCAAATCCATGGTTTAAGTCTCCAACAGGCCGAAAGGAGAACCCATTGCTGTTCAAGAGGTTTCATCAAGCATTCATGTTCTTTCAAATGCAAAGCTTGACTCCCCATGGCATAAGGTGAGAATTTGCACTCTGCTCGAAATTGGAACAAGGTGAGAATTTGCACTCTGCTCGAAATTGGAACAAGACTTAACATAATGAAGAGACGAGACACTGCAGAGTTTGCTGGTAAGAATTGAAGGTGTGGATGGACAAGACTAGAGTCACTAGACGAAAAAGAGTTCAATGGTAGCATTCAAATTGGGTGTCAAAATAGCCAAATCAAACACAAGTCATATGCAGAAAATGACCACAAATTAGAGCAACATCTTCACTCTTCAGGGTTCTTCCCAACATACCGCAGACTCTTGCTTTCTCACATATAATTTGAAGATGAGATTTTAATTATGTTTCAGGGTTAACACTCAGGACCTCTGTTATGAAACATGTAGAATCACTACTTATTCATTTACACAGGCTCAGCGCTTAGGGCCGAGTTTTAAGGAACAGTTGTGTAAATATGGTAAGGGAGAGGTACCTGTGAAAGACATGCTTAAGATGCTAATGAGAGACAGTTAAAGCAGATGAAAGCAAATTACCTCATATTTGTTCCCTCGACTGGGAGTTCAACTTGAGCTCCATATTCGTTGAAGTTGACACCCCACTGGTAAATATACTTATAAGCTATATATACACTACCTGACAACCATAGAAATGTCTGAGTTGTGCGCATCCATCTATCTTCTGATGCATCGTACAGGGACCTTATGGTGCCAGGGACACTGCTGCATTAGCTGTAAAAGCAAGTGGGGAAGTTAGCTTCTTTGAGATGTTTCTTGACAAGGACACTTGAAAAGAAAAAACTGTTAGTTACTACATTCGGAGGCCGAAGTCAGAGATAGAGAGATAGAAAGCAACTGAAAGCCCCGCCAAAATAAGATCTGGCTCATGTATTATTCATTTACATGAATGAGTTATGAATGTAAGCCAGTTGGTCGATGCGTTTGTTTAATGGTGAAAGGCCTAACCAGGCATATCAAATAATTCTATAGATTATAGACCCCTCCCCAAAGAAGTAAAATCAGAAAGAGATCAATAGCAATTCTAATGTCTGTCTTCCTCAGATACCCAGTGCAACAGAGAACAGTTTCTTTTTAAAGTAAATGATTGTATTAATAAGAATAGGCATAGCCCAAGTACACAAGGGGGTATACAAAAGGTAACACCTATTTAGGAAGAAGAAATGTGCGACAGAGAACATCCAGATAGAAATTGTGAAAGTAAAGCAACATAGTCAGCAAAGAAAAAATAATACTGATGAAAAAAAGAAAGAAAAATGTCTGTACTTAAATTACTAATAATATATGCCTTTCCTAAATCTATCTCGCTCGTTGAGAATTACAGGCACACCTTCCTCTGAACAAAGGCCCTTGATCTCTCTGGATATACCAATAAGCACTCCCGGGTTTTGTACACTTGATTTGATAAAGATGCGCTCAAATAAATTGCCAATGGGGGAGCTGGTTTAACATGCTTCTTTGGCGCAGTAAGTCCTAAAGGCTGAAGCTTATAGGTAAGAGGAAGAGTTAGCGGCTGGCTTTTCTATATTCAACTTTCCAGGATTTTGAGGTTCTCATCCTCGGAAAAGCAATGAAATAGCTTCAACCTCATCTGAATCCCAACTAATACCAGTATCTTTTCCTCTCTCTTCCTCCTCAGTGACATCTTTTTCATCTTCAGCTAAACAACAATTTTTACCATCTATCAAATCTGTAAATGATGTGTCTGAGATGCACATGCTTGTCTTCTTCAAGAACAAATTAATACCACAGTCCAGAGGACTATTGGTGTGCTGTGGATAAAAAAGGTACTCGGGTGGCCTTGTCCTAGTCCTTGAATGGTCCAAGCAAATTTACCCTTCCATTTCATGTAAAATTCTCTCTGATGGGATAGGAAACAGGCTAATGGCCAAGGATCTGCAATCAATTGTTTGAACTAGACTCAGTAAATTCAAACATGTGCTAGTGTTACCAAGATGCATTTCGATGTCAAACAGAAATTTCAGCAAACATCTGGCCGACTAAAATGTAGACTTTCCATATTCCAGGCTGAGCAACTGTCGTTTGGCTTTCTAGAGTTAAAATCTTCAAAATGTCCACAGGGTAACTAAAGAAGTATCTATCCATTAGATTACATTTATGTATGCATCTGACTACGAGTAAAGTGAGAAATGATTAGATATTTATAACATGAGATCTTAAACAAAAAAATTATAGGCTCTGAAAACAAGATATACCAACAAAGGAATATCAAATCAACAAGCCTAAAATACAAACGACCTGAGGCCAGTTCTTGTTCCAGTCTTTTCTTAACTGGATTTCTCCATGTCAACATGTTCATTTCAGCCACTTTCATTATTAGAACATCTAACATGCCACTTTTTCTTACTACCGTGGCTTATGACCCAGATTTTGAATTGCGAGTTGATTTGGCTTCAATTTTTTTAGCTATTATATAATTAAAAAATTGCAAAAATACGTATCTTCCAACCATTATTAGACACCATCTCTCATCTCCAACTTCCAATAGCTACCATAACTTCTCTGGTACCCCCGTGACAATGCAATTAAGCAAGAACGAGCACTTGGAACTAAACTTCCTTGTTTAGTCCATTGTCTACGTCAAACAAAAATCACGCAATCTAATGTCCGGAACTTCAAAAGTCGCGGCCTTAATTACTTAGCATAAAAAATAAAGTCACTTTAAAATGATATATACATTTTTCAACCTTTATGATAAGAGAAATTCTATTTGCAGCCCAAGTGGGGACTGCAAGTGTAAGCCTTTTATAATAAAAATGCTAGCCTTGCATTGCATTGCAGTCTCCATTTGGAGACTGTACATAGTATTGGTCTTATATAATCTCTACAAAAATCATTGTAAATATGAGACCCAACCAATACCAAAGCTCAGTATTTTTCAAAAGTAGATAAGCAAAAATCAATTTACCTAAGTAATTAATGCCAACGAACACGAAGTAAAATACATCATCAAGGATCAATTTACCTGGCGGATTCCTTGCAAGAAAATGGACGTGAAATCTAATCGGAAGCTCGCACGGCAGCAAACAACCCGTCTCCCAAATATACTTCTCCGAACGATTACCATATACCACCGAAGTAACCGATTCCAGGCTACATGAATTATCCGATCTGGATAGGAAAAAGTGAACTTCTCTAGCATTATTCAAATCAGCAACTGCACCGATCGTATCCTCATCGTCGGAATTTACTCCTTCAGAAAGAAGCTTTTTCAATCTACCGCCGGCATCGATTGCCTCGTTAGCGTTCTTCTCAAAATCCGAGTTTTGTAATGCTTCAAGACAGCGGGGTTGAAGTTTTGGTAGCAGTGGAAGGAAGGAAGTGGTTGCTGGATCCTTGTGCAGAAAGAAGGAAAGAAACTGACAATTTAGTTAGTTGATGTTGTTGTACTACGGTGTATTGTTAGTTGTTTGTCGTTTAGTCTAGTAGAGTAAGTGGTGTTGCATTGTATAAAACGAGGTCGTATGATAAATAAGAAGGTATAAAAACGGAAGAGAAGGAATGAACTTTGAAGGAACGAAGATATCTTTTATATATAAAAGCGCGAATCCTGAAATGAATAGTAAGTACAATATTTCTTTCAATTTTATCCTTTTTCTTTACAGTAATATCTAATTTTATCATGAATTGAATAATAATGCACAGTAAAGATAATAAAAAATTCTATAAATCGTCGAAAATATCCGTGAATACACAGTAACGATGCACAGTAATATAATAATTCGATTCATACACAGTAATACACAGTAACTATCCATAGTAATATAATAATAAAAAATTCAAAATGTACAGTAAATCTAATAAAAAATTCAAAATGACAGTAAAGATAATAAAAAATTCTATAAATCGTCGAAAAATTTCCGTGATTATACAGTAACGATGCACAGTAATATAATTCATTATAATTCATTATTTTATAAAATATCATTTTAATTCATTTTATTTTATCATTATAATTTTTTCAAATTTCAATATAAAATATAATAAACAATTCAATTTTTTTAAATTATAAAATAATAATAATGAGTTTTATTACGTACAAGTAAAGTCATATATTAATATGCGTACCAATACTGATTTTTTTATATTCAAAATTTAAATTAGCCATGTTTTCAATAAAATCTACTTTTTAACTAATCGCATTAGATTGATATACATATTAATACACAGTTATATTTACAACTAAATTTTTTCATTATTAAATAATTGATCAATCAGTGTAGACACCTCACACCCCATATCTCCTACAAAATAATTCATCATTCCACTATCTCTCCTCAGCCTTCCTCAATCTAGACCCTATGTCATCAAGCTCTCTCCCCTCAAACTCTCTCTCAACTCATTGTACCGCTCACTGTCTCTCTTTCTCTTCAAAATCTTTTCGATTTTTTATTTTCTCATTATCAAACCCCACTTCTGTCATCACTTCACTCTCTCTAATTATATTTATTTATTATTTTATTTTATCCTATCTCATCAATCTCACCGAAACTTTTTTATTTTGTCAAGCTATTTCTCTCCTCACATTGGATCCCTCTCTCTCTCAATTCTTTTCAATTTTGTCTTTTTTTCTCGTCAGACCCCCCTCTCTCACTCTCGTCATTTTTACCCATCATTTCGTCCTTTCTCAGCTAATCGCTCTTCTCTCTCTCTCATCAAGCTCTCTCAGTCTCTATTCTCAAACCTCTCTCTTTCACGGGCCACGTTTCTTCCGTGTTATAGTACTGTTTTGTTAACGATGCACAGTAATATAATAATTCGATTCCTGCACAGTAAAGATAATAAAAAATTTGAAATGCACAGTAAAGATAATTATTTCTTCTTCTTTCTTTCTTTTCTCTTCCCGTGCGTTTTTCTTTTCTCTCCCGTGCTTCTTTCTTCTTTTCTCTCTCTCCCCGTGCTCTCCCCTTCTCTTTTCTCCTTCCCGTCGCCCCTACTTCGGCCGGCCATTGCACCCCCGTTCGGTGGAGGTGTCGTACACCACCCACCCAGTTTTCTTCCCCTCTCACCGGTGAACATCCCCACCAAGTTTCACCTCCATCCGAGCCACCGTTAGCCACCTACAGCCCATCTAAGCGCACGGTTTTTAGCCGTTTCCGGCGCCGTCGCACCACCTCCGCCCACCATCTCTTCACAGCTTCTTCCCCTACAAACAGGTTTGAACACATCTACAAAGATATGAAGAGATCTGTTTTTGGTTGATTTTCTTGCGTTTATTTCAGATCTGTTTGTAAAAAATTTATTCAAGTTTTTTTTTTCCTTTCGTTTGATTTCTATTTTTCAGATCCACAGAACAAATTTTTTTTCTATCTGTGTTCATATGTTTTTTTTTCTTTTTGATTCAAGTTTTTTTTCTTTCAGACTTTCATCTTCACTTTCTCTTTCCTCTTCTCTCCGAAAGTAAACTTTTTCTCTCTCTTCTTTTCTTTTGTTCATGTTGAGGATCGAGAACAAGATTAACACGCAGGTGACCTTTGCTAAGCGGAGGAAAGCTGTACGAGTTTTGCTGCAATTCAAGGTATTCACCAGAACAACAAAACCACTTTTGTACCCTCTAAACCACAAAAGGCAAAGCAAAACCATCAAAACTGCTTCCTTCTATTTTTATTTCTCTATTTTCTAAGTCATCTTTATTTTATTTTCATCTCCGAGTTGATTTTTTGAAAGAGAAAAAAAGTGATTTTTTTGGGTGTTGAACATGTATTTTTGTTGTGTATTGACAGATCTATATCTATTCCTTTAGATCTATTAGTTTTCACTTTAAACGTAGAAGTTAATGCAACCCTCATCTGCTACCAAAAATAAAATGGAGCACACAGAATATCTACCAGAAGATAGAAACACAAATATGAATATTTCTGAAATATTATTTTATTATCTTGAAGAAAAAAATTACAGAAATTTGAGGCATTTCGCCTCATTCTTTAAACGATCTTGTTCTTCAAGAATCTGCATGGCATCCTTATCTAAAGCAGTAGGCAATCTAAAAGAAGACTTAAGCAGAGATTTTAATTTCCTATTCTCTTCTTTATTGCTTCTATCTTCATGTTAGACTCGTGAAGAAGGCGCTGAAGGATAGAAATTTTCTCATTGAGTTTGTCCAAATCATAAGGTTTGGATTGTAGTCGCTGAGAAAATGCATAAATAGCTGATGAGTAATGGGTACCGAGATTTACAAGCTCGTAGATAGCTTCAACATCTGACTTATTAGCCAGATCATTATTGTATTGCACTATAGCACCAATAGCGGAAGCAGAAACAGCTGATGAAGAAGGTGTTGAATACCTCATGTATTGGTTACGAGAAGATTGCTGAGCCATTGCAGAGTCAGAATGCAGAAAGAGATTACAGAGTAAGAATGCAGACTAATTACAGAAAAGTAAAGAAGATGGGATGCGAGTGAAGATGAGCTGAATATCTCTTTTATAGAGAAAATTATGAAAGGAAGGACGAAGCACCTCTATTGCTTCACGGCGTCCATCGTGAAGCGTCTCTCTACAAGAGACAAGAGATGTAGTAGAATAGCCTTGCGGCGCCTGACAATTCCAGAAGAGCTATAAAAATAATGCGGTGCTTGTCCGGTTTAAAAACGTGGCTACCGTTTTTGTTGAATATGGAGGTTGGCGAATTAATATTGATGACTTCTCCACTAACTATGTGATTTACAGCTGCATCAAAGGATCAGTCAGTGCCTTCTTTTTTTCTCTCTGTCTTTGCAGGTCTCCGTAATCTCTTTCCTCGCCCACAGTTTGGCTACAGAACCGCCTATGGAAACCGTGGTATAACCGGCTATTTTGTATTTTTTATTTTATTTTTTTATTAAAAAAAAGAGAGATGGACCCATCAACTGCTTTCCCTCTCTTTATCTTTCTGGCATGCATACAAGGCCGTGGGACCTACTCCAACCACTCCCTCTTCATATTCTGTCTAATCTTTTGGGTGTCCAAAAAACAAATACAACACATAAAATTTAATGTGATATTTATGCATCCCGTAACCAAAACAACGACATGACTTACAGATGTAAATATTTTTCTCATACTGTAAAAATAATGTTTCTTTAACTTTAACAAACTTTTATGATATACATACTAATCTAATTCAAAACTTACCCTTAAAGAATTCCTGTGATACTTTTTAATATTGTTTAAATATATGTTTTATATATTGCTCTTTAATATCTGCATACGAAAAACTTGTTTCATATACTTTTTTTTTATCTGTGAATTGCATGTATTTATATCAGTCACTTTATTTGAAATAATTGATTATTTCTTTATGTCATGATATAAAATTTCTCTAAAAAATATTAAACTTCAAATATTTCTGTACAAAAAATATTATTATTATAATACTTTTCAAATAGGTCATCTATAATGATTTTCTGGCTAACTATCGATCCCAATCCTATATTCACAGGTCATATGTGCCTTGCACATAATCCATTTACTAGTATATATAATAAACGCCTATCTCACTGCTACAGTACCATTTCTATAATAATAATGAACTTTGAAGGAACGAAGATATATATCTATAATAATAAACGCCTATCTCACTGCTACAGTACCATTTCTTATTCTGTTTCCCTTTTTACTTTTCCTTCATATTTTGTGCTGATTGTCCGTGCAAGTCCTTCAATATTTATAGGATATTTATCCTATAAACATTTTAATCAGTTGACAGTCCAAACCAGTGGACAGTTGTTCTTTACAGTTCTTTCCGTCAGTTCACCCATGTCCCTTTCCAATGCATGGTTAACCCGTTGTATCAATATAGCCTGTGTCCATCATCAGTGCATGCGTGCAGGTAACGTGTATAGGTACATAAATGTCAGTCATGCTTCCAGTCCACTAAAAAAACATCACTGATCAGTATTAAATAAATCAAACACTTCCAGCCGGTTTACAAATGTCAGCCATGCTTCCAGCAGTTTAGAAAATGATCACTGATGAGGATTAAAAATATATATATATACAAACTCAGTATTAAAAAATAACGAATCTAGCTAATAAATAAAAAAATCAAAACCCAATCTAACTAATAAAAAAATCAAAAATGTCAATCATGCTTCCAGTCCATTAAAAAAATTATCACTAATGAGTATTAAATAAATCAAACACTCAGTACTAAAAATTCATGAATCTAGCTAATAAATAAAAAATCAAAACCCAATCTAGCTAATAAAAAAATCAAAACCGACTAAAAATTATCCTAGAAAAATGTTCAGTCATGCTTCCAGCCGGTTTCTGATCCTGTTTTTGTACTCATGACATTCTTTCAACACTTCCTGCACAAGTAAAATTAAATATGTCACAGATTAAATAAATCAAACACTTCCAGCCTAAATAAATCAAACACTTCCAGCCGATTTACAAATGTCAGCCATGCTTCCAGCAGTTTAAAAAATAATTATACAAACTCAGGATTAAAAAAAATAATTATACAAACTCAGTATTAAAAAACCACAAATCTAGCTAATAAATAAAAAAATCAAAACCCAATCTAGCTAATAAAAGGTGTTCCCTACTAAAGAAGGAAAAAAAAAAAAGCCATGCATGTCTCATCTAGCCAATAAATAAATCAAAACCTAGAAAACAAATAAAAAATCACAACAGTTGGTTTACAAATGTCAGCCATGCTTCCAGCCGGTTTCTGATGTTGTTTCTGATGCTTTTTTATTGGTTTTTTAGCAGGGTGATTGGACATCCTGGAGAATTGAGGAGAACAGAGCACTTTAAAAGGGTCTTTATGGGTCATTTGTGGTTTACTGCTAGCTTGTTTCGTGTAGTTGGTTTGGTGTTTTTTTTAGAGGTACATATTTCCTCAAGTGTGTTATTTCTTTGTTCTTCTTTCTTCTCTATAGAACAGTGCACTTTAAAATTGTCTTTATGACTTATTTTTGGTTTACTGTATGCTGGTTGTGAGAACTAATTTGGTGATTTTTCCCTGAGGTACATATTTCCTTAGTGGGCTACTTCTTATTTCTTCTTTTTTCTTTATGGATTATTTTCGATTCTTGCTAGCTTTTTTTTTCTGTGGGTTATTTTCCTTACCCTACTAGCTTTTTTTTCTTCTTTTTTCCATTGTTTACTGCCGTACTTATTGTTTCCTGTTTATTTTTTCTTGTGATTTTGTTTCAGGTCTTGTTGGTTGGGGACTTTCAGAGTTCTACACATTTCTGATTTTTATCTTTGTAAGTATATAGTGTGGTTTACATTTTTTTTATAGGTATAAATAAGGAAGTTTAAACACACTGTTAGCACCAATCAGAAAGTATAAATCACGTATCTTATTTCTTTGTGGGTTTTACTTTGTTATCTTTAATACTCTTGTATATTCTTACAGTTTGTGGGTCAAAGTGTGGACTGTGCATGAACTGTGTTTCAAATTACTCTTATACTCTTCTTATAAATAATGAAGTTTACATTTTTTTTATAGGTATAAATAAGGAAGTCTTGTGTATTCTTACAGTTTGTGGGTCAAAGTGTGGACTGTGCATGAACTGTGTTTCAAATTACTCTTATACTCTTATTATAAATAAGGAAGTTTACATTTTTTTTATAGGTATAAATAAGGAAGTGATTTTTTTTCAAATCTTGTTGGTTGGGGACTTTCAGAGTTCTACACATTTCTGGTTTTTATTTTTGTAAGTATATAGTGTGGTTTACTTTGTTATCTTTAATACTCTTATGTATTCTTACAGTTTGTGGGTCAAAGTGTGGACTGTGCATGAACTGTGTTTTAAATTACTCTTATACTCTTCTTATAAATAAGGAAGTTTACATTTTTTTTTATAGGTATAAATAAGGAAGTTTAAACACACTGTTAGCACCAACCAGAAAGTATAAATCATGTATCTTATTTCTTTGTGGGTTTTACTTTGTTATCTTTAATACTCTTATGTATTCTTACAGTTTGTGGGTCGAAGTGTGGACTGTGTATGAACTCTGTTTCTCATTACTCTTATACTCATGTATATTCTTACAGTTTGTGGGTCAAAGTGTGGACTGTGCATGAACTATGCTTCAAATTACTCTTATACTCTTATTATAAATATGGAAGTTTACATTTTTTTTATAGGTATAAATAAGGAAGTTTAAACACACTGTTAAACACACAGTATCTTATTTCTACTTATGTGTTCTGTTGTATTTGCTTTTTAGGATGACAAGTCATGAGAAGTATTATAATATATGTTTCTTAATTCCTATGCATCTAAATGTATAAAAACTTTTAAAAAAACTGTAAACAAATGGAACAACAGTTAAATCACTTGCCACCAAAAAAATAAATCAGATCAATTAAATCAAAAAATGAAAAAGAGAATAAAACAACTACATGCAAACCAAAATAATAAAACCCATAATTTTTTTAGGATGGCAAGTCATGATGGTAAGGAAAATCACGTAAAATAATCTGCCTATACATAGGTATAAATAAGGAAGTTTAAATTATCAAATATGAATTACCCACAAACAGAAGAAATAAGGAGAAAAAAACAAAAGAAATAAATCTGGCTTTTGGGTTGGAATAACAAGAAAAATTAAATTAGTACTTTATAAAATAACCAAGCTAAGTCATGATGGTAAAGAAAATCACGAAAAATAATCTGCCTATACATAGGTATAAATAAGAAAGTTTAAATTATCAAATATGAATGACCCACAAACAGAAGAAATAAGGAGAAAACTAACAGATCTAAAAAAATAGATATAAATCTGTCAATACACAACAAAAATCGATGTTCGAATTTCTAGGATCTAGACTAAAACATCTAGATTTGTTGGTATTTGTGAAAAAATATATATATAGCTTTCAAGCGGGAGATAGAAACGATGGGTGTATAGGCCAAACATGCATAATCTATTAACATGATATCATGTTAATGACATTCCATCCTATGATAGTATGAGAATGAGTATCACACACACACAACACTCCCCCCNCCAAAAAAAAAAAGAAAAAAAAAACTAAAAATAGAATAAACCTTTATCTCATAAAATCTTGAAATTTCAAATCAGGAAGCCTTTACAAGGAGGCCCATTCACAATTGTACTTGACACACACTCCAAACCCCCCACGCCCTCACCCCTCTGCCCCCAAAAAAAATAAAGAAAGAAAAAACAGTAAGCTCTCATCTGTGTAACAAACAACAAGGCTTAAAAATACCATACCATAAAAGATCATATGTAACTAACTGCATATTTATACTAAAAAATAGAAATTTAAAAAAATATTTACAACACTGGAAATAAGAACAAATAAAATAAAGTGAAGCAGTAAAAGATCAACTCTACACTGGAAATAAAGCAACACTAGAAACAACTCTACACCAAAACAAACAACAACCTTAAAAAAGAACAACGGCAAAATAAAAAAGTAAAAAAAACACTCAGATGTGATCTAAGATTAAAAATTCTAACTTGTCCAAAAAGTTAACAACCAACTAATAGTGTAAGACAATCCCCACCTTCTATTATAGCACATCTGAAAACAATTAAGATAATAATTATCAATTAATGACCAATTCATACTCCAGTCAAATGACACACCAACATAAGAAACTCAAGTTTTTCGCTAAATCATTATAGACATCCATATTTTCATATAGATCTTGTGAAAATAAAAACCGAATTACGTACTTGAAAAATCATGCGCCTTTATAAAACTACATCAACAACTAAAATAATGGCAAATTTAATCTTTTTATTTTTTACAAGTAGAAAGTGAAGGTTTTTATGGGTTTATAGATCCAAACCTTGTAAAAGGCACCAAAGCCCTCCTCCTTGAGCATGGTCCTCGCCACCTGGCATGCTGATCCTGACCCAATTGAATCCTCACCTACACAAATCCAAACACAAACAAACAAACAAAATCACAAATCTATAACACATTTAAACGTACTACGCCACTAAAGAGAGAAGAAAAATTCCAGGAAAAAAGACCATTGAATCATAGATCTAAAACCCATAAGAGAATCCAATTTGCAAACAAAAAGATCATAACTTTCCAATGGATGTTAGTAAAAATAGAGAATAAAAACATGGAAACTGATCTATACAGAACGTGATGCACCTTGATCATATCGATGGGTTGGATGACACACGTAGTGAGCATAACAGACATTCCACCATTAATGAAGGGCTTCACGGTGGGCCAAACAAAAATTAAGTGAAAACTAATAGATCTAAAAGAATAGATATAGATCTGTCAAAACACAACAAAAAATAGATGTTCAAATTTTTCGAATCAATTTCTACGAAAACAAAAAATATAGCAAACTCAGAGTACCATAGAGACAGGAATGGAGTAAAAAAATTGGAACTTGAAAAATTTTTGAGAAAACAAAAAATAAAGGGAAAATTTCTTGTCAAACTCAGAGAACCATAGAAATGAAGAAAGTTAAAAAAAAAAATCACAAACCTATAAGAGTCCTAAGGAAACAATAACAAGATTGGCAAACGAAAGGAGAGTGAAAATGAGTTATTGGTAAGGGGTGGTATTGCGGTTTAACATTGGCTGGGTAGGGGTTATCGGCAAGGGGAAAAGAATCTCAAGCTCACCAAGAGAGGTGGTTCCTTTCTCTTTGCCAGGAGCTACACGACGAATGAAAGGGGTTTGAGNTAAAAAATCACAACAGTTGGTTTACAAATGTCAGCGATGCTTCCAGCCGGTTTCTGATGCTATTTCTGATGCTTTTTTATTGGTTTTTTAGTAGGGTGATTGGACATCCTGGAGGATTGAGGAGAACAGAGCACTTTAAAAGGGTCTTTATGGGTCATTTGTGGTTTACTGCTAGCTTGTTTCGTGTAGTTGGTTTGGTGTTTTCTTTAGAGGTACATATTTCCTCAAGTGTATTATTTCTTTGTTCTTCTTTCTTTTCTATAGAACAGTGCACTTTAAAATTGTCTTTATGACTTATTTTTGGTTTACTGTATGCTGGTTGTGAGAACTAATTTGGTGATTTTTCCCTGAGGTCCATATTTCCTTAGTGGGCTACTTCTTATTTCTTCTTTCTTCTTTATGGATTATTTTCGATTCTTGCTAGCTTTTTTTTCTGTGGGTTATTTTCCTTACCCTACTAGCTTTTCTTTCTTCCTTTTTCTATTGTTTACTGCAGTACTTATTGTTTTCTGTTTATTTTTTCTTGTGATTTTTTTTCAGGTCTTGTTGGTTGGGGACTTTCAGAGTTCTACACATTTCTGATTTTTATCTTTGTAAGTATATACTGTGGTTTACATTTTTTTTTATAGGTATAAATAAGGAAGTTTAAATACACTGTTAGCACCAATCAGAAAGTATAAATCACGTATCTTATTTCTTTGTGGGTTTTACTTTGTTATCTTTAATACTCTTGTGTATTCTTACAGTTTGTGGGTCAAAGTGTGGACTGTGCATGAACTGTGTTTCAAATTACTCTTATACTCTTATTATAAATAAGGAAGTTTACATTTTTTTTATAGGTATAAATAAGGAAGTGATTTTTTTTCAGATCTTGTTGGTTGGGGACTTTCAGAATTCTACACATTTCTGATTTTTATCTTTGTAAGTATATAGTGTGGTTTACTTTGTTATCTTTAATACTCTTGTGTATTCTTACAGTTTGTGGGTCAAAGTGTGGACTGTGTATGAACTGTGTTTCAAATTACTCTTATACTCTTCTTATAAATAAGGAAGTTTACATATTTTTATTGGTATAAATAAGGAAGTCTTGTGTATTCTTACAGTTTGTGGGTCAAAGTGTGGAGTGTGCATGAACTATGTCTCAAATTACTCTTATACTCTTCTTATAAATAAGGAAGTTTACATTTTTTTTTATAGGTATAAATAAGGAAGTTTAAACACACTGTTAGCACCAACCAGAAAGTATAAATCATGTATCTTATTTCTTTGTGGGTTTTACTTTGTTATCTTTAATACTCTTGTGTATTCTTACACTTTGTGGGTCAAAGTGTGGACTGTGTATGAACTGTGTTTCTCATTACTCTTATACTTATGTATATTCTTACAGTTTGTGGGTCAAAGTGTGGACTATGCATGAACTGTGTTTCAAATTACTCTTATACTCTTATTATAAATAAGGAAGTTTACATTTTTTTATAGGTATAAATAAGGAAGTTTAAACACACTGTTAAACACACAGTATCTTATTTCTACTTATGTGTTCTGTTGTATTTGTTTTTTAGGATGACAAGTCATGAGAAGTATTATAATATATGTTTCTTAATTCCTATGCATCTAAATGTATAAAAACTTTTAAAAAAACTGTAAACAAATGGAACAACAGTTAAATCACGTGCAACAAAAAAAATAAATCAGATCAATTAAATCAAAAAATGAAAAAGAGAATAAAACAATTACATGCAAACCAAAATAATAAAACCCATAATTTTTTTAGGATGGCAAGTCATGATGGTAAGGAAAATCACGTAAAATAATCTGCCTATACATAGGTATAAATAAGGAAGTTTAAATTATCAAATATGAATGACCCACAAACAGAAGAAATAAGGAGAAAAAAACAAAAGAAATAAATCTGGCTTTTTGGTTGGAATAACAAAAAAAATTAAATTAGTACTTTATAAAATAACCAAGCTAAGTCATGATGGTAAGGAAAATAATGAAAAATAATCTGCCTATACATAGGTATAAATAAGAAAGTTTAAATTATCAAATATGAATGACCCACAAACAGAAGAAATAAGGAGAAAACTAACAGATCTAAAGGAATAGATATAAATCTGTCAATACACAACAAAAATAGATGTTCGAATTTCTAGGATCTAAACTAAAACATCTAGATTTGTTGGTATTTGTGAAAAACAAAAATAAAAAATATAGCTTTCAAGCGGGAGATAGAAACGATGAGTGTATAGGCCAAACATGCAGAATCTATTAACATGATATCATGTTAATGACATTCCATCCTATGATAGTAAGAGAATGAGTATCACATCACACACCCCCCCACCTCCCAAAAATAGAATAAACCTTTATCTCATAAAATCTTGAAATTCCAAATAGGAAGCCTTTACAAGGAGGCCTCATTCACAATTCTACTTGACACACCACTCCAAACCCCTAACGCCCTCACCCCTCTACCCCCAAAAAAAATAAAGAAACAAAAAACAGTAAGCTCTCATCTCCGTAACAAACAATAAGGCTTAAAAAAACCATACCATAAAAGATCATAGATAACTAATTGCATATTTATACTAAAAAATAGAAATTTAAAAAAATATTCACAACACTGAAAATAAGAACAAATAAAATAAAGTGAAGCAGTAAAAGATCAACTCTACGCTGGAAATAAAGCAACACTAGAAACAACTCTACACCAAAACAAACAACAACCTTAAAAAAGAACAACGGCAAAATAAAAAAGTAAAAAAAACACTCAGATGTGATCTAAGATTAAAAATTCTAACTTGTCCAAAAAGTTAACAACCAACTAATAGTGTAAGACAATCCCCACCTTCTATTATAGCACATCTGAAAACAATTAAGATAATAATTATCAATTAATGACCAATTCATACTCCAGTCAAATGACACACCAACATAAGAAACTCAAGTTTTTCGCTAAATCATTATAGACATCCATATTTTCATATAGATCTTGTGAAAATAAAAACCGAATTACGTACTTGAAAAATCATGCGCCTTTATAAAACTACATCAACAACTAAAATAATGGCAAATTTAATCTTTTTATTTTTTACAAGTAGAAAGTGAAGGTTTTTATGGGTTTATAGATCCAAACCTTGTAAAAGGCACCAAAGCCCTCCTCCTTGAGCATGGTCCTCGCCACCTGGCATGCTGATCCTGACCCAATTGAATCCTCACCTACACAAATCCAAACACAAACAAACAAACAAAATCACAAATCTATAACACATTTAAACGTACTACGCCACTAAAGAGAGAAGAAAAATTCCAGGAAAAAAGACCATTGAATCATAGATCTAAAACCCATAAGAGAATCCAATTTGCAAACAAAAAGATCATAACTTTCCAATGGATGTTAGTAAAAATAGAGAATAAAAACATGGAAACTGATCTATACAGAACGTGATGCACCTTGATCATATCGATGGGTTGGATGACACACGTAGTGAGCATAACAGACATTCCACCATTAATGAAGGGCTTCACGGTGGGCCAAACAAAAATTAAGTGAAAACTAATAGATCTAAAAGAATAGATATAGATCTGTCAAAACACAACAAAAAATAGATGTTCAAATTTTTCGAATCAATTTCTACGAAAACAAAAAATATAGCAAACTCAGAGTACCATAGAGACAGGAATGGAGTAAAAAAATTGGAACTTGAAAAATTTTTGAGAAAACAAAAAATAAAGGGAAAATTTCTTGTCAAACTCAGAGAACCATAGAAATGAAGAAAGTTAAAAAAAAAAATCACAAACCTATAAGAGTCCTAAGGAAACAATAACAAGATTGGCAAACGAAAGGAGAGTGAAAATGAGTTATTGGTAAGGGGTGGTATTGCGGTTTAACATTGGCTGGGTAGGGGTTATCGGCAAGGGGAAAAGAATCTCAAGCTCACCAAGAGAGGTGGTTCCTTTCTCTTTGCCAGGAGCTACACGACGAATGAAAGGGGTTTGAGTTCATAGAGAAAGCTCGGGCATGAAGGAAGAAGGAGAAGGAAGAAAAAGGAAGAGAAGAGAAGAAAAATAGAAGAGGGAAGAACTGGGCCCTCACACGGGCTGGGGCCCTCGCACACACACCCTCAGCCCAACAGAATAAAACACACAAAATTAACGAAAGGCCCAATCCGAAAAATAAACCCACAAGAATAATTAATAAAATAATTATTTAAAATACAAAGAAAATAGGGACATCAAATCTAATTATTTCTTCATCTATTTTAATAATTTGTAGACCAACCCTAGATCTTATGGTTAAGGCTTTAATTTCATGCCATTCTTAGATAAAGGATAAAGCCAAGATATTATATATTCATCTACGTTAGGGGCTAAATATAACATATATATTATATTATTTTTGAATTTGTAAATTCACTACATTATTCAAAAAATCAAAATTTATATTGTGATGATAAAACCAAAAAAGGAGTTTGAAATAAATAAATTAGGAAAAAAGAAGGAGGCTTAGTTTAGATAATGAAATGGTTTCATCTCATTTCATCATTATAAATTTTATAAATTATCACATAAAATATAATAAACAATTCAATATTTTTAAATTATAAAATAATAGTAATTTAAAAAAATAATATTTTAATAATATTTTATTTAACTTTTAACTTTTATCTAAGAGAAGATTTGGATAGGGAGTTAAGATAAAAGTTAAAAATTGAATAAAATATTATTTTTTAATATTATTTTTATCTTTTAATCTATACAACCATGAAATTATTATATTCTACTTAACTATTATTATCCCAAATATTTGCTAGATTTCACATTTGTTTTCCATTTGCTTTAAATTATTGATTGAAATCAAATTTTTTATGAAATATATACTATTTTTTAAATAATTATTTCATTAAACTAGATAAACGTGCCTTGCACGTTACTCCTACCTAGTATATATATATATATATATAAAAGGAATGAAGCCAAAGATCACTAAGAATCAAAACAGTCCAGCAATCAAAGAAGCAGCACACCACAATTTCAGCAACTTACCTAAAGTTGCGACATGATGACTGATGTATAAATTTAGAAAGTTAGAATCTGCCTAGCTGTGTATAGTTATTATGTAATTCCTTTATTCTAGCATTCTTTCTATATTGTACAGATTCTTTAGAATAGAAATAGATTGTACATGGTCCTATACAATTTGTAAATGATTCAATATATATATATATAAATGAAAGCGCACTCTCTCACAAAAAAATCTCGTGAGATTGTTTTTCTCTATTAAAAAAAGAGTTAAATCGAATTATCTCAAGGAGCAGAATTTTCACAAGGTCATATCTTTGCTCGTCTTACGGCCCACGTCACTTTATTATTTACACTTCTACGTCACTTAGAGACTACTAGAGTCTCCTAAAAAATTCTAAGCTTCAAGATCAATAAATCTAGATGGTTTCTCTAAGAAAATTAGAGAGATAAGAGTTTTTCTTAGACTTTTCCACACACCCAAATAATGTACGCAAACCCTTTATTTAAAGAATTTTCATATGAGAAGTTAATTAACTTCCCCTGAAGATGTGGTAGTGGTGGGGAGTTAATTAATAACTTCCCACCCATGTGGACATAACATAGGTCACGGGGCATACTCATTACCAACATCTCCCACTTGTTGGGCGCTATGTCCATTAACAATCTCCTCTTGTTCTCTCAATCAATTATCCATTATACAGAAAATGAATTATGCGACTTGACGAGAAGACAAAGGATAGGAGTACTATATTAATTCACAATCGTACTAACATAGTACATCACTCATTATATCGTCTATGCCCCAGATTATTTGATCTCACTAGATCAAGTGTCCTTAATCCCTCACAAGTTTATAACTCAAAGCAATTATTGACCTCATATTATATAATATGCTCATGTTTCTATCAAGTCAAAATAACACTATTGCCCGGGCTATGAGACATAAAATAACAAGTAAGAATCTAAACAATCTTCTCTAGACACTCATATCAATTCACTTAGACTTGACTACTTCCCTAGACATGTTCAGCGAGACCGTATCATTTGTGGCCCTGAGAAAACATGCTAAAGTAACAACATCAAGTTTTCATTTCATGACATAGTTCCAGGTTCAAGGGTATATGAATAGATCATTTATTGATCCATTAGGGCTCACATAGTGATGGAGTAGAGATCCATCCAATCACTCCCTTATATGGTCATCTACAACACATAAACTATGACATGTATGTTACAACGAAACTCCTACTTAATTGGGCTTGTCACATTCAAACGCCGTAAGAATCTTAGTATAGTCACCATAAAGGCGCTCTAACTTGAGTTTATTAACACAGTCACTCATCTAAAGGCTGCCTAAGATCTCATATTCCACTTTAATTAGGTTTTATGAAGTTGTGCAAATACCTCATATACGACTCTTGTAAGTCTCATATTAGCCAAGCTAAAGTGACATTTTTTAAATTTATCTTAAATGTTCCCAAAGCATTAAGATATTTACTAGCTCGCTTTTCAAGCACCAAAGTAATCAATTTGTCTCATCTTGCTCGCAATTCAAGCGCCAAGGTGATCATCCATGTGAGTAGACTAATCTCTGTCTAGTCTGGTGACATTTTTATTATGTATGCCTTTCACTTAGTATCAATTAATTAATAATTTGAGAAAAATACAATAATCTCACTGCAATAGATACTAACAATGTTAAATATACAAGAAAGATAAGGTATCCTCAATACAACATATATCAAATCTGATGATATTTCAAACTCCTAACATGAGTTTGAAAAATATTTTTACTAGTAGCCTCAGTAAGAGGATCAACTATCATCTTGCTAGTAGAGATATGTTATAGGATCACCTCACCTCGCGCAACAACATCTTGAATGTAGTGAAACTGAATATCTATGAATTTGGTTCTACCATGGTATTTAGGATCTTTGCATATGCCAAAGCTGCCATACTATTACTATATATCTTAATTGTTTCATCTGCAAGAGTTGTAATCTTTAGGTGCTGGAAAAATCTCCTCAACCAAACAGCTTCTTATACAGTTGCAGAATAAGCAACATAATCTGACTCCATCATGGATAAAGTAATGCATGATTGTTTTTTGTTACGCCAAGAAATAACTCTTCCACTAAGCATAAATGAGTAACCCGTCGTGGATTTTCACTCATTTTTGTCACTAGCCCAATCAACATCGCTATAACCCTTTAGTCTCATGTCTCCACCCTGACAGCAAAGAACAATGTCTGTTGTCCCACGAAGGTATCAAAAAATCCTCTTAATTGCTTGCCAATGAGCAAGTCTTGGGTTACTCTGATAACGACTAACCAATCCAACCGCAAAACAAATGTCAGGTCGTGTATACAACATAGCATACATCAGACTTCCAATTCTACTTGCATAAAGAACTTTGATCATTTCTTTCTTTTCCTCATTATTCTTAGGGCAATGTTCTAGGCTCAAAGTATAACCCTTCTCAATTGGAGTGTCTATGGGTTTGGAGTCGTGCATACAAAATCGTTCTAGAATTTTCTTAATGTAAGTCTCTTAAAACAAACTAAGAAGCTTCCTAAATCGATCCCTTGAAATTTCAACTTCCATCATATAATTTGCTTCACCCATGTCCTTCATTTTAAAAGTAGAGGACAACCACTCTTTTGTGGCAAAAATTATCTTTATATCATTTCCAACTAATAAGATATCATCCACATACAAAGATAAAATTAGAAAACTTTTCCCTATATATTTGACATACACACAATGGTATTCTTCTAGCATCTTAAAGCCAATTGAAGTAATGGCCTCATAAAATCTGAAATACCATTGTCTAAACGATTGTTTAAGGCCATAAATGGAACGTTTTAGCTGGCATACTTTGCACTCTTGTCCCTCAACCTCAAAACCACCAAGTTGATCCATATAGATCTCCTCGTCTAGTTCTCCATTGACAAATGAAGTTTTCACATTCATTGGAAAAAGTTTCAAATCTAGATATGCAACTATAGTTAGAATGAGGCAAATAGAAGCAAATCTCACCACAAGGGAGAATGCTTCTTCATAATCTATACCCTCTTTTTGAGTATAGCCCTTCGCCACGAGTCAGGCCTTATACTTGTCAATTGATCCATCTAATTGACGCTTAATTTTTATAATTCATTTGTTTCCAATAGATTTGCACCTAGGTGGAAGATTAACTAACTCCCAAACTTGGTTCTTTGCCATAAAACTCATTTCATCTCTCATAGCAGCTAGCCATTTATTTGAAACATGTGAATTTAGTGCTTCCTCATAAGAAGAAGGTTCATCAAAGTCACACGAAGCACACATGAAAGATTCCCCTTCAATCTCAAAATAATGACGAGAAATGGTTTCACATTCAATTGTACGTAACTGAGACTCTTGTGTGTTATTTTTTAGTGGTATACTCTCACAAGGAGTCTAGTCACTCCCACTATGTTTTGTGATTCTAGGATGTGATAATTCTCCACCCTTGCGAAAAGATGGTGTAACTCCCTTAATTTCTTGCAACTCAAAAAGTTCAAAATCATTCTTTGCTTCACCAATACTGGAAAAATCACTCTCAATAAATGTAACATCATGTGACTCTATTTCTGTCATCCCTCAGCTAGGATGTTCACAAACATTATATAACCCTTTGAGCTCTCTGAATATCTTATAAAGATATGCTTATTTGCTCTATGGCCAAGTTTCTCATACTTATGGGAAGTGGTGGGAACATAAACTACACAACTCTCAGGACGCAAATGTTCTAAATTTGATTTTGCGTTATTCCATAACTCATATGGGGTTGAAGGAGCTGATTTAGAAGGCACACCGTTCAAAATGTAGGCTGCAGCTAGAAGAGCATCCCCCCCAAAAAAATATTGGCATGTTAGCTTGGCCATCATTGATCGAACCATTTTCAATAAGGTATGATTTCTCCTTTTTGCAACACCATTTTCTTGTGGTGTGCCAGGAATTGTTAATTACCTGCCTATCCATTTTTACTTACATAGTCCTTGAAATTCTTTAGACAAGTACCCTCGACCCCGATTTGTTCATAGAATTTTTTAAATTCCTTTCTTTCTAATTCTCAACTACAGCTACAAAGCGCTTGAAGCAATCTAATGCTTAATGCAATGGGAGATCATATAGACATTACTGAAACATGAGTGGTCGTCTATAAATGTGAGAAAATAAGATGCATCATGGCGTGCATTCACATTCATAGTTCCACAAATATCATAATAGACTAGCTCTAAAGGATAAGATGCCCTATGAGCCTTTCCAAAAGGCTTCCTACAAACCTTACTAACTAAACAAGGCTTACATTAGGGAGAGACCCCAATAGGCCTTACCTAGCTAGTCTAGCTATTCTATATTTTCCTATGTGGCCTATTCTAGTATGACATTTCAATTAATTGAAAACAACATCATCATCATTTGAAACCATAAAAGAAAATGAGGAATTATCTAAATCCAACATAAAGAAACCATTCGAAAGAAAACCATGTCCATACAAAGCCCTATCTAAATAAAAGTCCAATTGAGGGCCATCAAAAGGAAAAGTAAAACCAAGTTCCAGCATAAAAATAACTGAAAATAGATTACATTGAACACCATCATGAAGAAGTACCCTAAACGCATCTTGAGTTGGTAGGTGCCAACTCCAAGCATTTCCTCTAGTGTTCCGTTACCCAATATAACGTACTGTCTGCCAACTAGTATTTTTCTATAATCTATGAACCCAACTTGATCTCAAGCTACATGTTTGGTTGCTCATGTGTCTACAATCCATTCAGGGATTGAGTGAGCAACAAAAATATGCGAACAAACATAAGTAATGGGAGAGTTGTGTTTAAGGGATACCTTTCTTGCCTCAGTGCACTCACGAGTAAAGTGTCACATTTTTCCACAGTTATAGCACTTCAATTTGGACTTGTTCTTGCCATCACGCTTGACTCTGTGGCTTTTTGCTACTTTTTCATCCCATGGCCCAAGACCTTTTGCCGCTCTAGTAGATCTCTCATGTTGCTTACAGTTAGGCCTGAATGCCTTGCATTTCCCAGCTTGGGCAACAAGTAAAATATTATGGTGCGCATTAATATGCCCCGCCTCTAGCTCTAAATGGCGAGATATATCAACAATAGTCTTAATATTCTCACTGTATGTCAAAACAAGCTTCATTTTCCCCCAAGTTGACTCGGGCAAAGATCGTATCACAGTGGTAACTTACTGTTCATCAGTGAGACTATTGCCAGCAGCCTTTAGATCACCAATCAAGGCAGACATCGATCTCAAATGCTCAGTCATGGTATGTTTAGGGTCCATAACATACTGCTCAAACCTCAAGGTGAGAGCACGGAGCCTAGTAGCTTATGTCCTCCCATAGCTGATTTTCAACTGGTTCCACATATCTTGGACAGTTGTGCAGTTCTCAAACTCCATAATAAAATCATTGTGCATGCCACTAAGTATGGTAAAGCGCATGCACCAATCATTCTTTGCCCAAGCCTGATAGGCTTCCATATCATGACGATGTTGGGAAGTATTCCCTTCCTCAGGTTGTATTATAAGGTGAGACATATTTTCAAGGACCTCTTGTTCATTAAGCAGATATTGAATTTTCCTATACCACATGTCATAGTTGGTCCCATCCAATTTCTCTCCTTTAGTAAGGTCAGCAACTACATTTTTAGTGGTCATTATCATTACATTCATTGTACGAGATTGACATTAGCACATATTTAATTTTGTTCCAAAATCTAACTAGACTATGGAATTCCTTCCTACATAGTGAGATCAAAAATTTTGTGAAAAGTTAGTAATCATCTCCCAATATATAAGTCAAAATATCATATCTCATTAATTTTGAATAAAATTTCCTAGACTATGTTATCTTTTTTTTTTTTAAAAAATAAAAAATATGCACATATGCTTCATTCATCAAATATGAAAATTTGTACTAAACACATTACGCATAGGCTCCACCCGAAACCTCATGGTAATTTGGTGCATCATGTTAAGATGACCTTAAAGTATATCGATAGACGTGAAACACATTCCTTTACATGGCTTCAATAATAAAATTACATTCCCAATATTACATTTCCAAAGGAAATCCTACTACAGATTTTCTAGGAAAATAATAAATAAATAGGAATGACAAGTCATCGATATACTTATAAGGTACACCTTATCCATTCACAAAAAAAATACATACTATATACATGAGTCCAACAAATTACCAATATCAACTCTATCCATTTTTATAAAAGTACTAATGAACTCAAAGATTCAATCAAAATAGTTTGCATGATGGTTTAATGGATAGAGAACCCACATTCTCAACTAATGATAATAGTTTAATAGGCCATCAAATCTAGGGACACATATTCAATGTGGACATACATTTAATAATAATTCAATACATATATCTACAACTAATCTATATAAATATCACATAACACATAAAAATTAGACTTTAAGAAATATGAAATATTTTTTAGCTCTTTGTTTCAACTAAAAAAAAAATATGAATCAACTTTAAACACCAACACATGATTACACGTGTCAAAAGTGACAAAAAAATGGCATCGGAATGTGCTGCACTCGCCTTGCTCTAAAGGTTGTTTTGCCTCTACTTCACTTGCCGCAGCGGAGAGTGCACATCACCTCCGCCACTTACAGTGTTTCCAGACTTCTAAACACAAAGTTCAGTCATTTTAACGTGTATGTGTGTCGGTAAAGTAAAAAAAGGATCCAAGTGGATGAGTGGACTACACTCTCTCTTACTGAGAGTGGGACTGGGAAAAAAAACTGTTCATCGTCTTTTTCCTTAAGCCAAAAATTCTGGTTTTTTCCGATTTCAAGCACTCATGTTCAATCAATCATAACTTACTCATACGAAGTCCAAATTAAGCTTATGATATATCAAATTAAAGCTAATGAACCCAGCTTTCTAACCATATAATATTTATTTCCATAAAATAAGATCTGATTGGTTAAAACTGGGCTCAAAGTCAAGGTCTTAACATGAGCTTTAAAAACTAGGGTTTCAGATTTCTTCTTCTATATACAACGAAACTTCACCAAATTTAATAGACATCTCCCACTTGTTGGGCGCTATGTCCATTAACAATCTCCTCTTGTTCTCTCAATCAATTATCCATTATACAGAAAATGAATTATGCGACTTGACGAGAAGACAAAGGATAGGAGTACTATATTAATTCACAATCGTACTAACATAGTACATCACTCATTATATCGTCTATGCCCCAGATTATTTGATCTCACTAGATCAAGTGTCCTTAATCCCTCACAAGTTTATAACTCAAAGCAATTATTGACTTCATATTATATAATATGCTCATGTTTATATCAAGTCAAAATAACACTATTGCCCAGGCTATAACAATCTTCTCTAGACACTCATATCAATTCACTTAGACTTGACTACTTCCCTAGACATGTTCTGCGAGACCGTAACATTCGTGGCCCTAAGAAAACATGCTAAAGTAACAACATCAAGTTTTCATTTCATGACATAGTTCTAGGTTCAAGGGTATATGAATAGATCATTTATTGATCCATTAGGGCTCACATAGTGATGGAGTAGAGATCCATCCAATCACTCCCTTATATGGTCATCTACAACACATAAACTATGACATGTATGTTACAACGAAACTCCTACTTAATTGGGCTTGTCACATTCAAACGCCGTAAGAATCTTAGTATAGTCACCATAAAGGCAGCTCTAACTTGAAGTTTATTAGCACAGTCACTCATCTAAAGGTTGCCTAAGATCTCATATTCCACTTTAATTAGGTTTTATGAAGTTGTGCAAATACCTCATATACGACTCTTGTAAGTCTCATATTAGCCAAGCTAAAGTGACATTTTTTAAATTTATCTTAAATGTTCCCAAAGCATTAAGATATTTACTAGCTCGCTTTTCAAGCACCAAAGTAATCAATTTGTCTCATCTTGCTCGCAATTCAAGCGCCAAGGTGATCATCCATGTGAGTAGACTAATCTCTGTCTAGTCTGGTGACATTTTTATTATGTATGCCTTTCACTTAGTATCAATTAATTAATAATTTGAGAAAAATACAATAATCTCACTGCAATAGATACTAACAATGTTAAATATACAAGAAAGATAAGGTATCCTCAATACAACATATATCAAATCTGATGATATTTCAAACTCCTAACATGAGTTTGAAAAATATTTTTACTAGTAGCCTTAGTAAGAGGATCAACTATCATCTTGCTAGTAGAGATATGTTATAGGATCACCTCACCTCGCGCAACAACATCTTGAATGTAGTGAAACTGAATATCTATGAATTTGGTTCTACCATGGTATTTAGGATCTTTGCATATGCCAAAGCTGCCATACTATTACTATATATCTTAATGGTTTCATCTGCAAGAGCTGTAATCTTTAGGCACTGGAAAAATCTCCTCAACCAAACAGCTTCTTATACAGCTGCAGAATAAGCAACATAATCTGACTCCATCGTGGATAAAGTAATGCATGATTGTTTTTTGTTACGCCAAGAAATAACTCTTCCACTAAGCATAAATGAGTAACCCGTCGTGGATTTTCACTCATTTTTGTCACTAGCCCAATCAACATCGCTATAACCCTTTAGTCTCATGTCTCCACCCTGACAGCAAAGAACAATGTCTGTTGTCCCACGAAGGTATCAAAAAATCCTCTTAATTGCTTGCCAATGAGCAAGTCTTGGGTTACTCTGATAACGACTAACCAATCCAACCGCAAAACAAATGTCAGGTCGTGTATACAACATAGCATACATCAGACTTCCAATTCGCACTTGCATAAAGAACTTTGATCATTTCTTTCTTTTCCTCATATTCTTAGGGCAATGTTCTAGGCTCAAAGTATAACCCTTCTCAATTGGAGTGTCTATGGGTTTGGAGTTAGCATACAAAATCGTTCTAGAATTTTCTTAATGTAAGTCTCTTAGAGACAAACTAAGAAGCTTCCTAATCGATCCCTTGAAATTTAACTTCCCAGCAATAATTTGCTTCACCATGTCCTTCATTTTCAAAAGTAGAGGACAACCACTCTTTTGTGGCAAAAATTATCTTTATATCATTTCCAACTAATAAGATATCATCCACATACAAAGATAAAATTAGAAAACTTTTCCCTGTACATTTGACATACACACAATGGTCTTCTTCTAGCATCTTAAAGCCAATTGAAGTAATGGCCTCATAAAATCTGAAATACCATTGTCTAAGACGATTGTTTAAGGCCATAAATGGAACGTTTTAGCTGGCATACTTTGCACTCTTGTCCCTCAACCTCAAAACCACCAAGTTGATCCATATAGATCTCCTCGTCTAGTTCTCCATTGACAAATGAAGTTTTCACATTCATTGGAAAAAGTTTCAAATCTAGATATGCAACTATAGTTAGAATGAGGCAAATAGAAGCAAATCTCACCACAGGGGAGAATGTTTCTTCATAATCTATACCCTCTCTTTGAGTATAGCCCTTCGCCACGAGTCGGGCCTTATACTTGTCAATTGATCCATCTAATTGACGCTTAATTTTTATAATTCATTTGTTTCCAATAGATTTGCGCCCAGGTGGAAGATTAACTAACTGCCAAACTTGGTTCTTTGCCATAGAACTCATTCATCTCTCATAGCAGCTAGCCATTTATTTGAACAGGTGAATTAGTGCTTCTTCATAAGAAGAAGGTTCATCAAAGTCACACGAAGCACACATGAAAGATTCCCCTTCAATCTCAAAAAATGACGAGAAATGGTTCACACTTCATTTACGAAACTGAGACTCTTGTGGTTATTTTTAGTGTATACTCCACACTAGGAGCAAGTCCTCCCACTATTTTTGATTCTAGAATGTGATAATTCTCCACCCTTCACAAAAGATGGTTAACTCCCTAATTTCTTCAACTAAAAGTTCAAAATCATTCTTTGCTTCACCAATACTGGAAAAATAACTCTCATAAATGTAACATCATGATTTTATTTCTTCATCCCTCGCTAGGATGTTCACAAACATTAATAACCCTTTGAGCTCTCTGATATCTTATAAAGATAGGCTTATTTGCTCTATGCCAAGTTTTCCATACTTATGGGAAGTGGTGGAACATAACCTCACAACTCTCAGAGCAAATGTTCTAAATTTGTTTTGCGTTATTCCATAATTCATATGGGGTTAAAGGACTGATTAGAAGGCACACCGTTCAAAATGTAGGCTGCAGCTAGAAGAGCATCCCCCCCAAAAAATATTGGCATGTTAGCTTGGCCATCATTGATGAACCATTTCCAATAAGGTAGATTTCTCCTTGCAACACCATTTTTTGTGGTGTGCAGGAATTTAATTCCTGTCATCCATTTTTCTACATAGTCTTTGAAATTCTTTAACAAGTACCTCGACCCGATGTTCATAGAATTTTTTAATTATTTTTTTCTATTCTCAACACACTACAAAGCCTTGAAGCAATCTAATGCTTAATGCAATGGGAGATCAATAGACATACTGAAACGAAGTGTCGTCTATAAAGGTGAGAAAATAAGAGGCACCATGGCGGCTTCACATTCATAGTCCACAAATATCAAATGGACTAGCTCTAAAGGATAAGATGCCCTATGAGCCTTTCAAAGGCTTCCTACAACCTTACTAACTAAACAAGGCTTACATTAGGGAGGACCCCAATAGGCCTTACCTAGCTAGTCTAGCATATTATATTTTTCCTATGTGGCCTATCTAGATGCCATTTCAATAATTGAAAAAACATCATCATCATTTGAAACCATAAAAGAAAATGAGGAATATCTAAATCCAACATAAAGAAACCATTGAAAGAAAACCATGTCCATACAAACCCTATCAAATAAAAGTCCAATTGAGGGCCATCAAAAGGAAAAGTAAAACCAAGTTCCAGAATAAAAATAACTGAAAATAGATAAAAAAGGGTTAAATCGAATTACCTCAAGGAGCAAAATTTCCACAAGGTCGAATCTTTGCTCTTTTACGGCCCACGTCATTTTATTGTTTGTACTTTTACGTCACTTAGGAGGCTACTAGAGTCTCCTAGAAAATTTCACACTTCAAGATCAAGAGATCTAGATGGTTTCTTTAGAAAAATGTAGAGAGGGAGGAGAATTTTTCTTAAACTTTTCCACACTCCCAAATAATGTACATAAACCTTTTATTTAAAGAGTTTTCAAATGAGAAGTTAATTAACTTCCCCTAAAGATGTGGTAGTGGTGGGGTGTTAATTAATAACTTCTCATCCATGTGGACATAACATAGGTCATAGGGCTTACCCATTACCAACATTCTCAAACTTTTTCAATACACACACACACACACACACACACACACACACTCTCTCTCTCTCTCTCTACTCCTTAGAGATTGACTATCTTGAATACAGTCGTTGGTAAGAGCCCATTAAAATTGTATTGGCAGTCAGCTGAAAGACTCAATCCTATACACAGGTGGTGGATTATTTGAATTATCTTCAGTGGAGGGGCTATGCCGGTCGAAAGGCCCAAGAACATGTAAAGAGGCCCACGATATAAAGAATACCGAGAAGCCCAGAGGATGGGTCCAAAAACCGCGAAGAAGGGAATCAAGACGAGTTAGGAACAAGATATGCGGCAACCGCCCCTAACGGAAAGTTGAGAGAATACAAGAAGTGATGAAATAATATCATTCAAAACCCTAAATTCTGAAGGTAGTCCGTTCCGATAAATTCTGGGCAAGATATGCACAACGATGAGCCTATATAAGCTGGTAAACTTTTATAATATAGGAAAATGAGGCAATATTCTCTCGACTGACTTAAGCATCGGAGTATTTTGCAGGAGAAGCCCCCACCAAGCTCAACCAGCGACGTACGGCCGCGTAGTAGCAGATTGGAAGTGAGACACATCCCTAACATTCGACAGCAGAAACAGATCGCACATACGATTGCTATTGTGGTTCAACAACAAGAAACTGTAAGAATTGACAGGGAGAATAAAGATAAAAGATTTGTAGAAGTTATATAGTAGATTTCAATAATATCAGTTATTGGATCAATGGGTCATAAAGATGTGGGCAGAAATCTTGAAAGGAACAATGAAGTGCATGAAGGCAGTGATGAAGTGCATTTTAGTAGCAACGTCTGAATATCCTCTGCTCAAATCTTAAGATATAATATTTTCAAAAAAGAAGGAAAAAAAGACAAATCAACAACGTTAGAGCAAAATGTGAAAAGAACATGGGTTTTTTATTAGTTTGAGGAATTGGGCACGATACCTGATTCTTTGAGGAAATCGAGCGAGGGAAAGCTGTGGGGAGACCGGGTGTGAATGCATCAGAGTGTGTGGAAATGATGGGTTATGGTAGGAAAAATGGGCACCCGATTAGCCATTGGAGGCCCTGTTCGTTCTTGAAGAGAATTTGGATACAGAACTCGTACACTACTTGCTTGCTCAGTTACTTTTGCCGTGAACCGAGATTTAAATATGCAAGCAATATGACGTCGTTTTGACTTTAATTCCATAACATACGTTTACCTTTCTATTACTAAAGATTTGGACCCACAACTATCACAATACCTCGTAAAATTTATGGTACTTTTGAATATTTAAAATATTTCAAAATTTTGTGGAAGAGTAATGCTACATACAATTATGGAATGCGCAAGCGTTGGAGAATCGTTTTGAAAAAAAGTGAGATTCACTATTAAAAAATTAATTTTTTTCATGTGGATTCTGTATTTACTCACTTTATTTAAAATGATTGTATGGCACTTGCGCATTTCATGATTGTAAATATTATTTCTCTTTATAAAATACCTCCTATAAAAAAGCCTCTTTATTTTTTTCCAAAAAATGAAAAGAAAAAAAAAAGAAACTTATTTATTTTGCGCATCCCCCCACTCGGTGACATGGCATTGTTTTATTGAAAAAAAAAAACAAAGACAAACACATCAGCATATTCACATACAAATAGAAAGGAAGAAGTTCACAAACGTACAAGGAGGCCTATTCTTCTTTCTTCCTCTTCAGTTGAACTGCAGAATTGGGGCATCAGATTTCTTGGAGGTTGGAAGGGATATTTAGGGCCTTGGAGGAATAAGCCTATGTGTTGGAGGGCCAAGTCTGATGCTTCAAGAGCCAGGGCTGATCTACAAGCCCAGAGATTGAACCTACTGACACGTGTTGGATGATATAGAGAATAGATAACATTTCTAATTGATCAGGAAGGTTATCCTACCAATTTATTCAAGGGTTCTCCAATATAAATTATGAAACTAGTCATTATCATTATCTTCATACTCTTATAAATAAAACCTAAAAGTAACGTATTTGTTATTCATTCATTCATATACTTATATTAAGATCACTTTTCTCTCACTTAGGCATCGGAGTTTCACTACCTCGTGCCACCATTTCATCTATTGCAGGTCAACTGTGCAGTTGGTAGTGTGAAACACGTCCTTAACAGAGGTAATTATAACGAACATGACGCTATCTTCTTCATTCACCCAGAATTTCTCTCCCATCTTTTGCCTACCACAATTATCCTAAAAAAACCTTCATTACAATTCTCAAACTAAAACAACTTTGGAGAATTTAAGAACACACGAAGGCCTAAAAAATATGAATATAAGTTGAACTCCATAAACCCTTCACTGAATGGAACAAATATTAAAATCCAAAGATAGAACTTCATTGTTAACCAATGATATTGAAACTCAGCAGATTCATAAACCTATCTCCATCCATTTAGCAGATCTTGCAAACTACCTCTCCAAAAAACCAGATCAGTTCCCAGTGAAGCTCATTTCTCACTTTGATTCACAAATACCACACCAAAACCAAAAAAAAATTTGAAGAATGTTGAGAGGGTTATCGATGAGGATGGTTCTTTCTTTATGATCATTCGTTCCCTCTTGCCCGAGAAATCCTTCTGTCGCGTCAAACGGTAGAAGGACTGCTTGGAATGAAGCAGGAAGAAATGAAATATTTCCTCCCTTGCGTCGTCACTCGTGAGCTGCTAGAGAAGAAGGTATCTGTTTTAAAAATGGACAATTCACGTAGGAGAGTTGGAGGGTGTGCAGGGTGTCTTCTAAGTGGGAAGGCTTTAAAAAAAATTTTATAATGAAATAAATTGAGTGAAAATATTTTGTTGGGTTTTTAGAAAAAGAAAGAAAAAACTGAGTACAGATATTTTTTCAAAAAAATGTTTTATTGTAGTTTGTGAAAGTGAATATTTATTAATTATTTTATTTCGGTAACATTTAAACTTTTTACATGTATCATTTGATGTGGCAAGCCACGTCAACTTGTCTTAAGAAAACATAAAGAACAATTTAGTTTTAAGGCAAAAAACTACACAGATGAATCTAGTATTTAACCATATAAAAATTTTGGGAAAGCAATCTCATAGAAATAGGCAGAATTCAGTGAACGTCCTTGGGCCTACGGAAGAGTAAATGGGCCTCACAATGTTAAGATCTAGGAAAAGAGAAGAAAAAGAGAATATAAAAACAGGGTTTGGTTGGAATTTGGATCACTATGTCCTCGTGGTGTCATTGATGTTGAACATGGAGAGAATTTGATGACTGATTTTTCTAGGTGGAATGTCTGATTCTCCTCCAATTATTGCAATTCTAACTATTTAAATAAACAAAAAATAGACGAAAATAAGCGACAGAACCACAATCTTAAGAGTCGAAATCTTAATCGAGGATGCAAATTACAACTTCTTGGTAATTGAAAAACACAATGCAACTTTGATAGCGAAGGTAACTCAGTGCAAGTTACTGCATCTGTTTGAGAATGGGAAATGTAATTCCAAAATTTTTATTTGTTTTGAGTCTGCATTTCGTTGGGACCAAAGCAAGCTTTAAAATTCAAGATATAAACAGGCATTAGGTTTCCCTCAAAAGCACGATACAGCAAACTTTTCATCACCCCACCAAGTTGGAGCCGTATGTGGGGATGGATGCCTTGGCTGCAAGCTTGCAACATGGACACACTAATCTGGTCAAAATATCACATTCAATTCGAATATGGTATTGCTCTACTCAATTTTCTTTCCCTTTTTCCTTTTCAATTTTCTTTCAACCCAAGTAATTTTATATGGCTATTGTTTTCTAGACATTTACCTTCTTTTGAAGAAATGTGGGTGGCTCTCCCTCAGTCTGCCACAGAGACAACAAGATCTTCAATGGAAATGCACTTTAGAGCGTGACAAAAATGAAATCATGGTTCTAAGATAAAAAGTCCTTTAATACACTGAGCCCCACAATGTTGTCACCTCTTCAAGATACTCTAGAAGAGCTTTAGTTTGATGAGTTTTTATTATCCTTTTTCAGTGTTTGCCGGTAGAAAACGGCACTTGAGGTATGCGTTATTATTAATCATATATCATATGAAGCAATTGTGCTGTGAGAGAAAAGAAGCAGCAAAGCCACTTACCCGTTGTCATCTCTAGAGTTGCTAGTATAGTTGTTAGAGCAAACATCGGGATCACAAGAGAAAGAAGTTTCAAAAGACAATGTCCCACGGAAAGACAATGCACTTGTTTCCTTTTTCTATACCCGGAGGGATCATCCGAGAAGAGTCTGCGGAATGCAAATTTTTGTGAAGCCTTAGTATTCTCGAGAAACAGCTCAACCCATCTTCTGGTTTGTGAATAGACAAATCCTGACCTCCACCCTCTTCTGTCAAAGGTTCAACTCCTAACATATGCATCTTTGGCATATCATTCTCTGATGATCTGAGTGATGAGGCCATCCCTATTCTCAACACATTTCCTTCACTATTTCTCAGTGTCCTTACAACCTCAGTTCTGTGATCAGAGTAATGTGGCATTTGGCAACCCCCACTTGGGGTAGAAGTTAAATTTGGTCTATCTTTTATAATAGCCTTCTTGGACGTGTATTCAGAAAGGCCTGAATCACTTCCATGGTCAATGAATGAGTGCGGGTTCCACTGCATTCTACGAGAACAACAAAACAAACGGAAAGATGGCTTGCTCACTTTCGGGCACTTTGGATCAGGAACACAATGTGCAAGGTTGATCCTGATCTCTACATTACAACCAAGAATAGACTGGAGTGAACTAGCAATCTGTTTCCATGACTTTTCAGCCTTAGATGCATGGTCAGGATGTTGGAATTCCAATTCAGCTACTGCAAGACCTGACATTTGATTATGCACTCAGCCATCACTCAAAAGGTACAGCAAGACCCACAACAAGTATCCAGAAGCATATAACTATGGTGCTAACAACAGAACAATTTGCATGTACATTAATAGTTCGCCTTTATTTCCATGCACAAGAGGTGAGATGACAACAAAAAAAGGTTGAAAACATCCAGGTAACTGAAGCCAATTATCAAAGATAAGGCGTCACTAAATTGGGCACTGTATTAACACTCTGATGACTACACCCCATCAAACTAACTCTTATGCCAAAACTTTCATGTCCACATAACAAATTGCTTGATCATATTCCTCTTACAATTTTTCTATTAAGTGAGACACAAACTGTGAGTCTTTAACACATGAAAAAACCCTCCATCCCTTTCTACTGGAAAGAGGCTGTTTGAGCTAGGCTCACCAACATCCCATTGCTCAGAATTGAAATACTTCACTCGTCATTCTATCTCTTATCAATATGGCATAAAAAAAGCCACCAGCAAGGACATTCTTGTCTCCCTTTTTTTCCTTTATTTCTTACATCCCTTTGAGAAAGCTAAGGTCACCAATGATCCCAACTTTCATATAGTTATAAAATAGTTTTGGATAACAATAAGTGGATTGGTTTACCTTGATTAACACAAAGAGATGACAGGTTCCCTTGTTTCTTTAGGAAGTTCTTGAGCGACTCGGACTGGCACAAGTCTGTAGTTCTCTTCCATATGGACTCTAACTCTCCTTTACAATCCTCCTGTATTCCCAATTTAATCGGTTTATAGTCGTCAAAAGAACAAGTTACAAGATGTTTTGACCTGTCCCCAGTGGCAGACAAAGTGGAAAAATCACCATCTGCAACCAAACATGAACACACTTGGAGATGAAAGTTTCACCCCACTAATCCTACCCCTCCTCCTGCAGGAACTGAAGTGCACAAAAAACTCATTTATTAAAAAGAAATAATCATGATGATCCTCACCTTGGTCTTGTGCACGTTTCAAACACAAGTTTGAGTCATTTGAATCTAGGGAAGAAGACTCCATAGAGCTCAAACGAAGAAGAGCTACAGTGAGCCATGTTGTTTGATTCTTAGACACCCTAAATTGCTTCTCCGTTTCTGAAAGTATTTTCAATCCATGACGCAGTTTCTGTATGTCCACTTCAGCTATTATGCAAAATTGCAGAACTCAATCAGCAATGTTATAAGCAAATAGTAGCATGTAAAACATAACAGTGGACTGTGATAAACAACATGCAGCCACCATGAATGTTAAATAAAAAATAAATTAGAACAGTAAATAAAATAGCAGTGAAGGCCAGAATTCAATGAAAAGTGTGAGCACGTGTTTGTATTCACAAACACACCCATAAACACATGTACTGACGATATAGAAGAAATTTGTCACTATTAATTTACTCATCCACAAAGATACCATGATGCACCGCCACTGCAGCAGTGCAATTACTATTAAAAAAGAGGGCATTGCGAAAGGTTATGGGACAAAATATTAAGGGAAGATGTGGTTTCAAGTTATCTAAATAGATCGATGGTGGTCAAAGGACTTTGAGGTAGAAACTGTATGTCTCTTTAACACTAAGTGGTTGAAATTATAAAATTTCACAAGAGAGAGAGTTTCTCTTGTTCCCTTTTTTTTTGTTTTTTTTTTTTTTTTTTGGGGGGGGGGGGGGGGGGGGGGTCAATGCCTTGCATGTCTGCAATAGGAAATTATTAGAAGAAAGAAGATAGTTTTTTTTTTAAATTACATCATCGCAATTGGTTTTAATAACAATGCCAACCATCCAAAAAAATGAACCGCATTTCTCTAGACATGCTCATAAAACCATATAGATCCTTAAATTGATGTCAAAATAGAAGTGTGATAACCTATGAAGGGGGAGCGTGAAGCACATTTCAATTTGAAGATGAGAGAGTGAGAGCAGAGAGCAGAGAAATAAAAATAAAAATAAAAATAAATGAACTGATTAATAGTATAAGATTGAGAGTTGGAAGTTGTCTTCAATGGTCACCACGTGACTTGAAAATGTGACAAATCCACAGCCCGAGCAAGAGTTGGAAGTTATTACCACTAGTTTAACTATACATCAGAGCCCAAATAATTCTCTTGAATACTCATCTAAGTTTTATAAGAACATGTAATATGACAAGCATTTAAAAGAAGGCATAAAATAAAGGATGTGGACATCAAACTAATTGATTAATCAAGTGTGGTACAAAAACAATTAGTCAAATGTGGAACGAGAATATCAGCCTTGATGCAACTCTAGGAAAATATATACAAAGTATATTTTCGAAAAATACAGGATGTCTATATGAGAAAGAAACAGAAGGGCTCAATCTTCTTTAATATACTTGGCATGGAGACCAGGTCAGTGTCATTATGATAACCTACCATCATATTTTACTGACCAATACCCTTATTTGATAATACAACAAGCTGAGGACCAATCAACAAGAGTTATTGAGAGGTGAATGTAAAAGTAAACATTGTCATAGCATCTCATTTCTCGTGCACACATTTTGAATGAGTCTATGGGACAGCAAAACATGGTTCATGTAGCAACTTGTAAACTATGATAACATTGGTATAGCTGAGAGTACATGGTACTTACAGTTATGATTAGTGGAGAACTTTCTTCTGACTTCAGAGCTACCTTCCTGACATTTACCCGCAAGAATGTCCATAATGAGATTCGCCAGCTGACTTATAAGTTGCATAGGATCAATCCTTGATCTCATTAGTTCCCTGGCCCTTATTACCATATTTGAAGTGTCAGATGATAAAGCCAAATCCAGCAAATCAAGCAAGTCATCATCAGAAACAATCCCGATCTGCAAAACAACAGCAAAGGGAAATTCCATTACAGTTTTGAATGAGAGGGGTTGATATAGAATTCCATCTAACAAACAATAGTCTAGCACTCACAAGCTCATAGGCCAAGGCCATAGTGATCTTTTTACCGAGCAAACTTAGCTGATCAAGAATCATCTCTGCATCCCTAAGTGAACCATTGGATTTAGAGGCAATAAAGTTCAAAGCAGCCTGATCAAAGTCGAGACCCTCTTGGGTGCAAATTTTCTCCAACCTGTTTTCAATATCAAGATCTTTTATCTTTGGAAAGTGATATCTTTGCAACCGTGACAATGCACTTCGAGGCACGCTGTCCAGGTCAGGAGTGATCATTACAAAAATGACATGTTGAGAAAGGCTATCTAGGCTGTTCAGAACAGCTGCCCATGTTTCCCCCCTTAACAACTGGCATTCATCAATAATGAAAACCTTGAACCGCGAAGAAACCGGAGGGATGGCTGCACTCTTAAAAAGGGATCTAACCCTAGTTATCCGATTAATTCTCACAGAATCCACTTCCTTAACATCCATGCTCCTTCCAGAAAAGAATAGAACACATTCTCGACACAGACCACATGGCTTATCCTCCTCCATCGATAGGCAATTCAGTGCTGCCGCAAATATCCTTGAAGCAGAGGTCTTGCCTGTGCCACAGGGACCGTGGAAGAGATAAAATGATGTTATCTTGCCTTTAGAGATGGCACCCAACAAAGACCTTCCAACTACATTTTGTCCAACCAATTCACTGAAAGACTTTGGCCTGAATTTCTCACTCAAACACCTAGGAGTTCCTGAATATGGATTGATTTCATTATTAATATGTTTCAAGATCCTCTTTTTATAAAATGCAGGGCCATCCACATCCCCAGATACTAAGGGATGTTCTTCTGCATCATAAGAAAGATACGACTCTCTAAATTTAGGAGTCCTTAACCAGCAGCAGCTTATACCACGGCCATAATGACTGTCATCTACATCATCAACCTCTTCATTTTCCAATAGTGGTGCACTATGGCCTGAAATAGCATCACTTACAGATGCGCATGGACTAGCTTCACAACTCACTCCATCACCCACAACCCCAAATGATTTCACCTGATTTTTATATGAAAACTTTTGTGTTGATATGATGTGATCTGCCTGTTCTGCTCGTGATGATTCCACAGTTGGCTCCTTATAGGTATCCAGGTCCTCAAAACAATTGCTGGAGGGTGTGATGCATGTCAAATCCAATCTAGTATCCTCATGATTGTCAAAATACCCTTCACTTAGTGGTTTGTAATTCGATGCACAATAGTCTGATCCATCAATCTGTTTGGTCTTGCTAGGAGGGCCTGTCTTTCCTACCCAACCTGTGTTCTTACCCAAGTTCAACTTGCTTTTTCCCATACTGCAATTTAGCTCAAAATCATCAACACCATCCTCTCTTAGTCCATAGAAACCTAAATTCTTTGATCTCAAAGCATCACCATCAGAGCCACCTTCTTGGCGATCATTATTGAATTGCAAAGAAATCCCTTTACTCGAATCAATTTCCCAGTTCCCAGTGTCAACCAAAGCAGAGAATTTGCTCATAGAATTAGTGGACGGATCCCTCAGTGACCTAACTCTCCTCAGTGCTACTAGGGTCCTTGAGATAGGAAGATCCACAGAATGCCGCCGCCCATCCATCAGTCTCCAAAACAAATCAAATCCTCCAATCAAAATGAAGTGTTGTACACACTGCAAATTGCAAACTGAAATGTCAATATCTACAAAGAAGCACCAGAAACAAAAATTCATTAGGGAAACAAATCAAAAGGGATAAGCAAAAAACAACTACATCATTCCAATGAGTCACCAAATCTTACCAGCTTTTAAGTTCCAGAAACACGGAATCACTAGTACAGAGAAAAGGAACCAAAACTGAGGTCAGATTGCCACATTCATTTCTCAAAATAATGCGTTCCCTTCACAAAGGAGCAAGAAACGAAACAATACAGAATGGTATAGATATTGAGAAGTCCCATATGACTTAGGAACAAACTCATCCTGAACTTTATAAAGAGTTACTATATTCCTCCTATTAGACCTTTTAAGGAGATAAATAAGGGTTTCTATATGGTATCAGAGCCAGGTTAACCTATAACTGATAATGGGCTCCTGCGACCTACCCACGATATTGGTATTGGAAATATCGGCCCACACGTGAGGGGAAATATTGAAAAGTCTCATACGGCTTAAGAACAAACTCATCTTAGATTTTATAAGGAGTTACCATACTCCTCCTATTAGGCTTTTTAAGAGGAGAAAAAAGGATTTCTATAATATAATCTCCCGATACCTCGCATTAGCATTCTTGGAAAATGAGCGCCAACATTTAAGGAACCCATCAAACTAGAAGACGAATAAGCAATGCAGCACAACTTTCATCGAAGAATAGCATTATAAATTTTATTTTTTATTTTTTTAAATACACTTTTTTTCTTGCCACTTGATAAGAAGAACAAAAGCCTTCTACACAGATGAAAATTGAAATCTTCCCCCTTCTCTGCCATTACAGAGTTCCAAGACGGACGCGAGTTCAGCATCTTGAGAGAGTGGGGGAAACAGACAAACTAGAAGTCAAATATTCCACGGTAAACATCAACTAGTAAAAATAAAGAATACGAAACGACAACGACCCAAAAAAAAAAAAAAAAACACTCCTACCGAGCTCTTTGAGGTTGAGGGAATCTGCAGCAGCAGCGTAGAAGACGGGATACGAAAACCATTGCCCTAAAATAGACGCGTTGGTAGTTAAGCTTGTGGCAAAGTAGTAAATGTCATTAATGCGCGGGGATGTGAGGGGCGCCATTGGTGGTGTGAGTCGGGCTGACGCTTACAGAGACAGAGAGAGCGAGACAGAGGGGCAGAAAGACACAGAATTTGATTCGGAGGAAAATCTTCGTTCCTTCGCTGGCAGGGTGATAGCAGAGAGGTTACCCTTCCCTGCCGGTCTGCAAATCCGGCAAGTCTGTTTTTTGTGGACCGAACCGACCCGAAAACTATGTGCGAAATAGACCGGACCGGTCCACGTCGTTCGGGTCGGGAACTTTTTTTTTTTCTTTTTCTTTTTCTTTTTTTAATTATCCTTTGCTTGCGCTCCAGAAAATCCACCTCAAGAAATCTCAAACACTGGACCTCTGCAGCAGCAAAAACTACAACAAGAAGGTAGAGACAATAACGATGGCGAGGATGATTTTGAGTCGCTTTTGTTCGAAGTTTCCCTCACTGTTTGATATATTCAGCTTTTGCATTAATTTCTAAAACAACCACGTCGATCGAGAGGCTCTTCAACTTTTCATCACGTGAATTAAGATGCCTTACATATCCTGTTGTTTGGCTAGAGGGAAAAAAAAAAAAGGAAGAAGAAAGAAGAAAGAAAAACTAGATAAAGATGATGGCTGTTCTTTGGATACAGACAAGAAGGGCTGGGGGACAAATAAAAATATGCATGCCAGGAACCGCAAGTTACCACCTTCAATTGCATTTAAAAAACAATATAAAGAGTAGTTGATTAAACTGCAGAGGATCAGACCCATTCACCCCATTTCCATATTTAACCAAAGTCTAGTCGTAAAAATACCTTACAAGGAGAACCGATTCTTCATAAAACGAGGCTTCGTCCTCCTCCTCCGAGAAAGCTTATGACCGCGAGCGAGTGTTTTTCTCTTCCTCCAAAGCTGACGAGCTGGATGGCGAAGGGAACAACTGCTTTCAGACAAAAAGCAGGAGTGGGTTTTGATGAACTTGAAAAATTCCAGGAGTGGGTTTTGTTTCTTTAGGTGGAAAATGTACTTTATTTCCTATCCTTACCGTGGATGGAGCTTGACTGCTTGGTGGGTGGAGAAGAGATGAAGCGTTACAACAAAGATTGGGGGTACTGTAGGGTAAACTTCGAAATGAAAACTAAAAGCAGATGGGCTACACTTTCGCCCGATAAATAGCGGGTCGAACCCTCTGTTTAATTAAATCCGAATTTAACTGTCGGGCGGTTTCAGTGTGCTTGGTTACATAACATCAAAATTTTTATTTTATCTAATCTTAATTTATTATTATAATTTTTTTAAATTTTTATATAAAATATAATAAATAATTTTATTTTTTAAAATTTAATATAAAATTAATATTATAAAATTATATTATAATAATATTTTATTTATTACTATTTAAAATATTTTACCTCATCTTATCTATATAACCAAAAGTTCAGTATAACCAAAAGTTCAGTTTTTAGGTCCTTGTCGGATCAAGTGCGTGAGCTGCTTCCACGCTCCGTACTAGCGCGTCCTAGACGTTCGGCTCCCCGTTTGTTTACCGAGGAAATGGCGGGAAAGTATATATTCTTTTTAATATGTGTCAGATAAAAGAAATAAATATAGATACTTTTTAACATTATCGTACTATAAGTTCTTTTTTTAATAAAAATTTTATATATAATTACTGTTTTATATTTTTTATATATTATATTAACATGATTAGTTATATTATTTTTTTATATAATATAATTTTTTTAACTAAATATATTAGTGAAGTGTTTAAAAGATATGAAAAAATAATTTTATACAAAATAAACGTTTACAATAATTAAATGTTTTAATATTGAGACCTAATTTTTAAGAAAAACTAAATACAGTAGAGTTTACTTATTATAGATATAAAAATAATATTTACAGTTTTAAAATATGTAATTATTTTTAAAAATTTTGATAAATCTAGAATTGTATAAAAAATTTAAATAAATTTCATTTTTTTAAATGAACATAAAAAATTTAATTATATCCAATATTACTTTTATATTTATTTATTTATCAACTATTATTTTCATAACAGATCTTAAAAACCAAACATTTCTAAGTTTAAAGTTAGATTAATTATGTGGGAGTTAAACTCACACGCCAAATGAAACACCGTATTTTAGGGTCAGTTTGGAAGTAAGATAACAAATTTATCTCATTATTATAATTTTATTAAATTTTTATACAAAATATAATAAATAATTTAATTTTTTAAAATTTCAATTCAACTTTTTTAAATCTCAAAATAATAATAATATTTAAAAAAATATTTTCAATTTTTATCTTAAATTCAAAAATCTCTTCTCACTTCTAAACTTGCCTTTAATTAGATTTTATAGATTTAGACGGTAAAATGATAATTTTTAATTTAAAATAAAAGTTAAAATTAAATAAAAAATTATTTTTAATATTATTATTATTTAAAAATTTTAAAAAATTAAATTATATTTAAAAATATTAAATTATTTATTATATTTTATATAAAAATTATAAAAATAAAATAAAGTTTAAACTTATCCTTTAATAATACATTGCGCAGAAAAACAAAAAAATTTAGAAAAACCCTTATTTTAAAGGTACACTTTTCGTCGGGTACAGGGAAACGAACGCAATAAAACTGAAGGAAAATGGGTCCACTTCTGACCAAAAGTACGGTACACTTTTCGTTGGGAACAGGGAAACGAACGCAATAAATACTGAAGAAAAATGGGGTCCACTTCTGACCAAAGTACTTTTGGTCAAACGCTTGGAGTTTGGAGGTCATACTTTGACCACGGTAAGTATTTTTAAATTTAAAATATTCAATCCCGCTAAAAACCTTTTTTTTTTTTTTAGTTTTTTATTAATTTTAAATAGGGTAATGTTGAGTACGGTGTTTGTATATAAGTTTTGTATATCCTCCTTTAAAAAAATAGAATTTAATATTAAAAAATAATTTTCATTTGAATTCCAGATAAAAAATGAAAATTACAATCCAAAAATATGTAAAGTTTGCATAGTATGCACTCCCTTTAAAAAAAATTGATAAAACTGATATTCATGTGAAATTTTATTTTTAATAATAATTTTCACATTTTTTCAAATTATAAGTGAAATTTGCATATAGCCTAAAATTTTATCTCATCAATCTTAAAAAAAGGGGGGCTTATTCCCAAAGCAAAAAAAAAAAAAAAAAAATGTAATAAAACCCTAATGCATAATGGTTGATTGAGGAACGACTGTTTGGTAGGGCTGTAAACGAGCCGAGTTCGAGCGAGTTTGGGTTGTGCGAACTCGGCTCGTTCACAACTCAAGTTGAGCCCAAGCTTGGCTCGTTTATTAGCCGAGCCGAAACTGATGCTCGAGCTCGGCTCGTTTACATGTAACCAAAACTCGAGCTCGGCTCGTTTACCTATTATCATATTTGCAGAATTTAAATATACAATTGAAATAAATACATCAGAATAATAACTTTTTTTTTTTTTGGATGGAGAATAATAGCAATAGCAACTTAAATTTAAATTTACATCATGAAGCCTTCTAAAGACTATTTTGAGACATTTACTTCCTAATATACAACTAGTGAATGAAAAATAACTGTAAATTGACAACATTGAGAAATGAAACTTAGTACATTAAATTTCAAAACAAAACATGGGCTCTAAAATTGAATTCAATGAAGTCCTCAATCTGTTTTGCATGCAGCCCTGAAGTCAGAGCCATATACATTATTGCCCTGTTGTCTCCATACAGTAATACACAAAAAAATTTGTTAACAGATTTTTAATCCCTTGCTCAAGTACTGTTAACTTAGTATATTGTCAAGGGATTTCTAACAGGAATGCAAAACTTAATTTGCAAGAAAAATAAATGGCATATCTCTAAACTTATTAGGTACACGGTACACCAATACCAAAATCTGAATAATTAAACAGGTTACCAAAACAAGTTGAAGCAGGTAGTAGCATGAAAATTAGCAAACTGGCAGACTACAGTCTACAGGCAGATAGGCAGCTATCAAAAACAAAACCAAAACAGCCAGACAAGTCGACAACAAAAGAATATTTCAAACAGATTGAAGCAAGTTACCAAAACAGCATGGCACAAGTCAGACAAGAAGATTAGAATCTCCCAACTAGCAGGCAGGTAAACAAAATATACTGCATCTGAACTGTAATACCACAAGCAGTTGCCAAAGATCTAACCAAAACAGCCAAACAAGCAAGACAGATTGAACCAAGTTACCAAAACAACTAAAAGAGTACGACACAAGTCATACATTCTTCTCATGCAGTTATCAAAACAAGTTCTCATGAAACAAAAGGCATTCACTAATAAGTTCTCATGCAGTTACCAAAACAAAATCAACATGACAGAAGATATATAAAGCAGCAGGCTGCAGTAGTAATAGGCATACAAAAGTTCACTAATTTTTGTTAAAATAAATTACCTTAGTTACCAACAAAATCACAATGACTAGAAGTTACCAAACTTATACAAAATCTGAGTTCACCATGACAGAAGTAAACAATTTCGGACCCAACCTTGAACAAAATCACCACAGGACAACCTGCACACACTAATACATGTAAAAAACATTAATATAATATTTATTCCCTTGCAAAATTACTCAAGTACTTTTAACTTGAAAATATTGTCAAGGGATGTTTGCAATGCAAAATTTAATTTGCCATTTAAATAAATGTAGGAAATCTGGATGGTGAAGATTTAGAACTTAGAAATTACCTGAACTGTCATTACTCATATCAGATTGAACAGCCAAACTGACAAAATAATATTACAAAGTAAACTGTCCAAATATCAGATAGCAAATCGTATAGATTAACCAAAACAGACCAGATAAAACTAGAGAACTGCCCAAATGTTCCATAGATTAAAGATGCCAAAAAAACAGAATTTGAGTCTGTATGGGCCTATGGCTATGGCAACAGAATCTGAGTTTCTGATGGAACATCCTTCTATTGACAAGAAAAAAACAGTAGTTAGTATTGTTGTAAATAAATTAATAAAAGTAAGTATAAAATAATAAAATAATAAACTAATAATAGGCAGTTAAAATAAATATATGACACTTACAGAATTTGTTGATGATCTTTTAAGCCCATATAATGCTCTAATCCAATCAGACCCACATAACAACATCTGGACAGTTTCAGTTGACAATGACGCTCGATGAGGATCAATGACTCTGCCTCCTGCACTGAATGTTGATTCTGAGCTAACTGTGGTAATTGGGGTAGCTAATATATCTCGGGCCAATTTGGACAAAGTCACGAAATCTATACAAAACATGAAAATAACCTACTCAATCGACTAATAGACAAACCAAACATCGAACCAGAGAGATATGAACAACGAAATCAGAGATATAGTTGGTTGGGACTTGGGAGTCATAAATGCTAGCATTTAATGACCCCTCTGTCGAGGCCTGACTACCATCTCTGAGATTGAGATTGCAGTCAACAAAACCGGCCGACGCCTCCATCTGCGAGGGTTTTGACAAATCGCAGACTCCCAGTCCCAGACACAGAACCTTCAAGAATGAAGCCTTGATTCAAGGCTTCATTGAATCGTATCAGGGAAGGGAATCGCCAATCGCGATGAGTTTGAGGACTGAGAGAAAGTGAGATGTGAGTGAAACGTAAAAGTGAAACGGCAGTCTGCAGAAGCGTGAAGGACAGAGTGAAAGGATGGGCGGCTAGGGTTAGAACTGAGGGTCTGAGGCTGTAAAAAGTCTCTTTTATACCACCGCAGCTTTAACGGCTACGATTCTTCAACCAAATCTAACGGCTCCAAACAGATCTAACGG
>QGSO01000279.1:732123-773638 GCA_011037825.1 Carya cathayensis
CTCCAAACAGATCCAACGGATCCAAAAGCCTCTTATATATTATATAAGTTAATTGTATTATTATTGATTCTAATACTAAGTTACGAACACTATATAATATAATAAGTTATTAATTTATTATATTATATATTTATTTAATTATTAATACAACACCATATGTATATAAGTATATCATTAAATATATAATGTTATATTATACCAAACTATACTACTAGTTATATATTAATTATAATACTATATATTTATTAAATTATTAATACACCACCATATGTATAAACTATAATACAAGTACTAATATGATATGTTAATATAATAAACTTAATAGATGCTAATAAATTTAATATTATAAATTTATATAGTATATGTAGTTTTATAAGACTATAAGTTAATATATAAATTTATCTATAGTATATGTAGTGGGTTATAAGTAAGACTCTATATACATAATTATGAATATTCTAAATTATATCTATGGTATCTATATATATTTATATATATATCTAACTTTTGGATATTATATATGTTACTATGTATAAATATATACGAGTCGAGCTCACGAGTCGAGTCGAGATTTATACGAGTTTGTTCATGAACATTAATCGAGTTGGTCGAGTTTTATACGAGTTTATATCATTTAATAATCGAGCATAATTCTATGTTTACGAACAACCTATTTAATATTCGATTTGAGTCGATTTCGAGTTTAATCAAATCGAACTCGAGCTGCCTATCGAGTAGCCTGTTCATTTTACAGCCCTACTGCTTGGTGATTGTGACAATTGAACAACAAATTGTAAATTCCATAATCTAATTAGTTTGAGCAGTGTTGGATCTAGCACGATCTTGGTCTCGAGAAGAGTAAATTTATTTTTTTGATTTATTTTTTTATATTTTTAAATATATATATTTTTTAAAATTCACAACATTACTAAAAAATATTTTTTTAACCACCAAGTTACAAAAATAAAAAAAAATAATAAAAGAAGAAGAAGAAGAGAGAGATTTGGGACACACACTCTCAGGACCATCTCTTGGTGGGTTTAGTATTTCTCAACTAGTTTAGAGTTGCAAGTGTTTGCAATCAGTTAGGGAATGATAACTTATGTTTTTAAAATTAATTATCATAATTTACTTTTATAGTAGATTTAGCTGCCGTTTAGCTAGTGATTAGCTAGTGAGTTGAGATGAGATGAGTAAAGATGAAAGTTGAAAGTTGAATAAAATATTGTTAAAATATTATTATTATTTTGAGATTTAAAAATTTTGAATTATTTATTATATTTTGTAGGAAAATTTGAATAAGTTATAACGATGAAATGATATGAAATAAAACACTTCTTATATTCAAATGGGGCCTTATAAGTTATAGATGAGATTTTGAAGATTTCTTTCCATATTTCATCAGTTACATATTTTTTGGGACGAATACTAGCACAAATTTGGCTGTTTTGGTGGTGAAGTATTCTGAAAATACTTCATTACTATTCACTATTTTATTATTACTTCTCACCTATTTCTTAAACTTTTTCATCTTATCATTACAAATTTCTCAAACTCTCAAACAAAATACAAAAAATAATACTAGTTTTGCAAATTTTAAAAAAAAATTAAAATTTTATATTCAAACAATTTGTAACTTTATAATATTTTTATTCAAATTTTTTTTCTCATTTTTCAAAAGTTAAACTCATATTAACTCAAACAATTTCACTTTTATTTACAAATATATTGAAATATTCTAAGTATCCAAGCGGGCTCTTCACTATGTAATATGTATGTCTTGGCTAATGATTTGTCTAACAATTTTTCCAAATTAATTTAGACCTTTGTTTTATTCACATAACATGCTTTGGGCTGGTTTCAATTTAGACCTTATTTGATTACACAGATGAAATAAAATGAGATTTTTTTAAAAGTTGAATAAAATATTGTTAATATAATTTTTTAATGTAAGTTTTGTTTTGGGATTTGAAAAAATTGAATTGTTTATTATATTTTGTGTGAAAATTTGTGAAAATTGTAATGATGAAATTAAACGGGATAAAATTAAATGAGATGAGATTAAATTTTTTTGGTAAACAAACTTAAACTTTTTATCTTCTATTGGATATTTTTTAAAACAAATGAAAGATAGTTTTAATTGTCTCGGTGGTACAACACCCAGTGGTGGTAGTTTTGGTTCTACTCATATATCATTGGATTTGGATAAAAATTCTAGTCCTTTAGTATATTCTTATATGAATACTCAAAATCCTACACCATCCTTCCCTCTAAAGGCAAAAAGAGTCATATTGGTGATTCATACTGTAATGAGATTTTTTTCCCTCGGGCCAAATGCCCAGAATACAAGCCCAAAACATGGGGAGTCCGGCTCGGCTGGGTGACCCCTCGGCCCACTAGAGGTCCTTGGTCTTGAAGCAAAGGTTAGCCTATGGCCAAAATCACACGAGAGTCCCCAAAATACAAGGAAGGAGGGATCACATCACCCCCGGCATTCCCCTACAACGCCTAGTCTCAGATAGCATTGTACATGTAGGTGGGCGAAAAATGCAGAGAGCCCTCGATCTTCTGACAAGCAAGGGAGGAGGAACCTGACGGTGTATACTCGCAAGATAAATGGGACATGGAGCCATGCCGCATTAATTATGCCACCACAAAAGTCACGCCACATTAAAAGAATCTAACTAAATGAACTATTGATGAGACACATCCACCTAACACAAGGTATGGGATGTTTGACCCCAGAAATCTAATATAAAAGCCAATCCACAAGTATGAAGAACTCTCTACTTACTCACACAAATTACTAAGGTGATACTGACTTAAGGATCGGAGAGTCCTCAGCATACACCAAAACCCTGATTCTCTGTGTTTTCTCTGAGTGTGCAGGAAGATCGAAACCCAAGTCATTGGAGCCTGGCTCAAATGTGTGCAAAACACGACGTTAATAGTGGCGCCGTTTGTGGGATCTCCATAGATTTCAGTCCTTCGCATGCCTACAACAACTCGTTCTCAGACGACTCAGGGGCAAGAAGAAGCAACATTGATAAACATTGAAGCAAGACTCATGGCAATGAAACAACTGGAAACAAGGTTGAATACCGAGGTGAAGACCCTCTGAAAAGAAAACGAGATGCTTAAGGGAACCACTAGTGAGCCAGATAATGACACGGAACCCAACAATAGCGAGCACGTTGGGTCCAAGAACTCTAAGGGGAAGGTGACGCAAAGGAAGAGATGAAGAACATGTAGAACGAGTTGCGTAACCTAAAAGGAAAGTACGAGAAAATGGCGAGGAAGATGGGCACACTGTCATCAATAGACCAACTGCTCACCAACACAAGCCTGTCCTACAACAAGGAGGTGATGGTCGTGCCCTTACCACCAAAGTTCTGAGTCCCCCTCACGGAGATGTATGATGGGACCAGGGACCCCCTCGAGCACCTGTAAAGATTTAGGGCCTACATGACCCTGCACGACTTCCCAAGGGAGGTGGCCTGTAGAGCTTTCCCATTGACTTTGGAGGGGCCAGCGAGAGTGGTTTAGGTCCCTGGCGCCCGGGTCCATAGACAGCTTTGGAGAACTAGCCTACATGCTCCTTACGCAGTTTATGGCCAGCAGGAAAAGAAGTCTTCCTACGACGTACCTCATCACCATCAAACAAGGAGAAGATGAGAACCTAAAGCGTACTTGTTCAGGTTCAACAATAAGCACATAATGACGGATAACTAGAAGAAGAAGATAACTTGAACAACGCTTCTAGGAAGAGGCCCCGGTCCAAGTTCATGGTAGAGCTAGCAATGAGGACTCCTGCCACATTGCAAGAGTTCATGGATCAAACTGACAACTTCATCAACGTTGAGAACATGTTCCGTGCTCTGACCAAGCTGAGGAGGAAGAAGCTAGAGTGTGCGAACAAAAAAGGGAAGACCCTAGCCGACAAGGCTCGCGAGAAGGCAGAGAGAGGACCACATGATGGCAGGAAGGAAGAAGGCCCCAAGAAGGGCTTGGGACTTTGGCTTGACCGATTGGTGGTCGCCATTCAAAATAACAACCACTAGCTCGGCCAAGATGACGACCACGAGAGCATCAACTGCCTCTATTCCACCTACCACCACCCACAATACCGAAGCTACCTTTCCTTGAAAGGGAGAAGGGAGCAATTGGATTGGCCAAGGCTGAGATATCCTCCTGCCCGTAGGCCAGAATGGGAATGGAGAAGGAGATCCCGAGAAATGAGTGTCGAGAGGGGCAACAGGCCAAGGAGCAAAGAAAGCCTGAGGCGAAGGGAAGTCGAGCAAAGTCCTCCATGTGGCTGCCCCCAGTCGCCATGTAAGGAAGGACCCCCACAGAGGGAAATCAAGACCATCATAGGAGAATTTTCTAGTAGAGGCGCGACCTTGTCCAGGCAAAAGTCACACACCAAGGAGGCTCGATACCGAACAGTGTACTCGGTTGAGTACCGCCCTGCCAAGTATAGAAGAAGTGAACCAGCCCCCATAATCTCCTTTAGAAAAGGCAATGAGGAGGGGATCCTCTACTCACACGATGACGCCCTCGTGATGATGATGCTGGTCGCCAACTTCACTGTAAGAAGAATCCTTGTCGACAACGATAGCTCGATAGACATCCTCTTCTAAGAAGCCTTCACCCGTATTGGGATAGACTCCGTCTGACTCTAGCCGGCTCCCATGCCACTAAAAGGATTCTCCGAGGAGATAGTTCAGCCAGTCAAGACCATCGCGTTACCCATTTTGGCTGGTAACGCCCCCTACACGGCTTCTGTCATGGTCGACTTCTTGGTGGTAAAGGCCCCATCGTCATACAATGTCATAATTGGCCGACCAACCCTTAACAACCTAAGAGCAGTGACGTCCACCTACCACTTAAAGATGAAGTTCCCGACCTCTCATCCTCTCCACCCTTAAAAAGAAGCTCGAAATGCACAAGGGAGCATGGGCTGAGGTGCTACCAGGAAATTTGTGGGTGTACCGAATGACTGTCCGGACCCCCACCAGAGAACGCCTTTCACCCTCACTTACAGAAGTGAGGCGGTAAACCCAATAAAGGTCGGGATGCCTACGTACGATGTGCAACACTTTGACCCTACTTCCAACAACGAGAGATTGGTGGAAGAACTGGACCTCCTAGAAGAAAGAAGGGAAATGGCGTCCATACGAACTCAAGTAACAAGTGAAAGGTGGAAAAGTATTTCAATAAATGGGTCAGACCACGCTCCTTCAGAGTGGGGAATCTGATGCTGAAGTAGACGGGAGTCACTACCCAAGAGGGAGTCGACCTCCCCCACCAGTGGAACGCCGAGCACTTGAAGAAATATTTTGTATAAATAGCAGTACCTTGTATGCTGAACCCAAGTTTATGAATGAGAATGTGTGAAAAGTTGTTCAAAGCCCTATATCGACTGAACTGAGAAACGAAGCCGAGTCCCTAGACTCACATCGAAGTCGAGTCTCCAGACTCGCTACTAGGAATGCCTTGTCGACCCCCCGTCCAACAAAACCGAGTCCCTAAACTTGCATATAAGTCATGTCCCTAGACTCGCCTCAAAGCCAAGTCTATAGACTCGTTATAGGGTAAGGCCTTGCTAACCCCCCATTCAACAAAGCCGACTCCCTAGACTCACATCGAAGTACAGTCCCTAGACTCACTGCAGGGTAAGGTCTTGCAAACCCTCTGTCCAACAAAGCGAAATCCCTAGACTCGTATCGAAGTCGAGTCTCTAGACTGGCTGCAGGGTAAGACCCTGTCGACTCCCCATCCAACAGAGTCGAGTGCCTAAACCCGCATCGAAATCGAGTCCCTAGACTCGCTATGGGGTAAGGTTTTGCCGACCCCCCGTCCATCGAAGTCTAGTCCCTAGACTCACATTGAAGCTAAGTCCCTAGACTCGGTGCAGGGTAAGATCTTATCGACCCCCCGTCCAACAAAGCCAAGTCCCTAGACTCGCATCGATGTCAAGTCCTAAACTCGCTGAGGGGTAAGGCCTTGCCGACCCCCCGTCCAACCAAGCTGAGTCTCTAGACTCGCATTAAAGTCGAATCCCTAGACTTACTACAAGGTAAGGCCTTACCAACCTCCCGTCCACCAAAGATCTGTCCCGTCCCGAAAGCCAAACAAGAGAGAGAGAGAGAGAGAGAGAGAGAGAGAGAAGGGAAAATGATAAAGAGGGCGAGAAGTAAAAAGCATTCATAAGGCGAAAGAGATTCTCATTAATTATGCGCACAATGCACATTCTTTACAAGGTAAATAAATAAATATACAACAAGGAAGAGGCGTGAAGGCCCCTAGTCGATCATTGGGGAGGCAGGTCGGAACCGTCTGCTAGGAATGAGGGATACCCCGGCTGCCTGAACTTCTTACAATAAGCCCAAGCCTCATGACCAGGCTTATGATTTCACAAGTTTAGAGTGCGTGGATCCAGCCTGGGATGCGCCAACAAGTGTTCTCGCAGTTGGTTGAGGCCCTCTTGATAACTATACGATCAAGTTGTGTCTTGAATGGCATAGCAATTCTTGATCCGGATTCTAATCTCCATAGCATTCCAACCCACACCCTCGAGGTTCAACCTCAAACTTGTGATCGTGAGGTCCTGTGCTAGAAGGCTCCCATTCTTCATGGACACCTCATGTTTTAGTTCCCTAACTTCCTCCTCAACCTAGCAAAGCTCCCCTTAGGTTTTTCACCTCCATGATGCTTTTAAAGCTCAAGGAAAGTAGCCTTGAGCGTTATCCACTAGCCTTGATGTGGTCCCGCCGAAGCTACTTTAGTGATGCATGGGCTCGGCCAATTCGACTTCTCGAGCAACCAAGTTTCGCTAGGCCGTGTCATGGTCCACCTCGAGCTGTTTACTATAGGTAGCCAGCTTATACCCATCGTCCTCGACAGAGTTGACCCATTTCTTCAAGTCTTCCTTCTGACGCTCACTCCCAGCAACCTCCCTCTCCAAGTTTTCGATGCGCTTCCGCATGTCCTCTACCTCCTAGATCCACCCCTAGTGCTCGGAATCGAACTCTCATTTTTCCAAACTGCCTGTGTCAACATATAATTTCCTTAACAGACTAAGGAGAAGAGCTAACGGTTGGCCTCGAACAGCTCCTCAACCTCCTCACCGACCATAGCCGCTAACTGATTAGCATCCTCCAAAGAAAAAAGTATATATATATAAGTATAGAAAATGAGCGAGAATGTGACACTTAAGCATTCAAAAGCGAAGTAAAGGCGTAGTGCATGGGATCATACCTGAACGAAGGTGGATCGTAGCTTCTGAGATGTTCGTTCGGTAGCTACCACGCTGGCCTTCTCAAGATCCTACTCGAGGCCCTAGCACCCCTCGGCCCCAGCTGTACAAGAAGGGTTGGCAAGGCCCAATGGTAGGGAGGGGCCCGACCCCAACACCCTTGCTTCTTCCTCTCTAGTAGCCTCTCCCAAGTGGCCTGGATGACTTGGCGATGAAGCTTGGGTAAGCAGCCCCCTGTGGGAGTTATGGCAAACGTCCGACTCTGACTCGTCATCACTCAAGACTGCAACAAGATGGGTGTTATGGGGGTTCTCGCCGTCCCGGCCGACATCAGTGGAAAGAGAAGGGTGATAGTGGCTTCTTGGCACTTCCCCCTGGTCACCCATCCCAAGAGCAGTGGAGGGTTCGGCAGGCCTGACCTGACGATCCTCGCTCTCCTCAGGGGCCCTTTCTTCTTCTCTTCTCTCTTCCTCTTCCTATTCTTCTCCGCTTCTCTCTTCCTCATCCACTTCTTCTTCTTTTTCATCCTCCTTGTCTTCTCCCTCTTCTTCTACATCTTCGTCTTCTTCTTCTTCTTCCCCTTCTCCTACTTTTTCCTCTTCCCCTGTAGGAGTCGAAGAATCACTAGGAGATACATGCGTCTCCTGAACCGCCTCCTAGTCTCCATGGGCAGCTTCCTCCCTCAGAGTGTCCTCGAAGGACTCGAACGTCTCCATTCTGTCGAATCCACAAATGGGGATGCACAAAGGAACCAAAGAATGCGGCCTCAAAGATCTAATCGTCCTACTTTTCGAAAAGAGGGAATAACGGCTCAACAGAGGCAGAACAAGGGCCTGCAGAAGAGGAGGGCCTTGTGGTCGGCGGCTCCATGGGGATCGTGGGGGGGCCTTCGAAGAAGAAATCTAGGGGTGGCAATATGTTACACGACCTGTAACTCAACACGAATACAACACGATAATAGCGGGTTAGGGTTTAGTCTTAAGGGGTTTGGGTCAAAACAGGTTGACCCATTAAGAACAATTACTTAACGGGTTGATAACGGGTCAACTCATTTTAACCCGTTATGACACGTTAAGAAAGTTAAAATTACAATTATACCCTTATACCTAAAAGTAAAATTGTTAGAATTTTAATTTCGATATTTTTATTATTTGGATTGTAATTTTAGACTTGTAGTTAGTTTTATTTTATAGATATTGTGATTTTAACATTTATATAAAATTATGCTAAATTTAATCAAGTCAAATGAGTTAATTTCGGGCATATTCAACCAATTTATATAAACCATTTGAAACATGTCGTATTTTGTTGTGTTAACCTATTTCATAATATTTACTAATGGGTCAAAACGGATTAACACGACACGACCTGTTCTGTTAATAGGTCATGTTAAGGTTTGAAATTTTGACAAAATAAGTTTTAACGGGTCGGGTTAGGGTTGACCTATATAGTATAATATACATGCTTTAACACGACACGTTAACACAATTTTGTACCCCTAAAGAAGTCCCAGTGGTAGCGCTCGACCCACCCGGATATAACGTCGACCTCCCCCATGTGGGCGGAATGGGGATTTGGATGTGTATAGGCCCTGACTGCCTTTGTCCACTGGCTGCTTTACCCTAGGGGGGCCAGAACTCCTGGAGGACCCGCAAAATGGGTTGTGACGAGTCTTCATCCACCTGGCTTCATCCCCAAAAGGATCTGCCATCCTCTTCTGCTCCCGAGGAGATGGCACCTGGTCTAAGAAGACCAGGTTAGTTCAGGGGGAACTACCAAGCAAAGAGTGGAACTCCCGTATGTCATGTTAGAAAAGGCCAAATCGGCATCATGGGCCTGCACCTAGGCCATCACCCTTTTGGGTCAGGCCCTTAGTAGCTTAGATCTTCGATCTTCGGCCTGCAAATATGGAGAAAAAACTAAGGGGTGGTAGCCATAGTGGTGGTTGAGGGAGCCTCCGATGCCAAAGTCAATAATGCATGTAGAAAATTTGTAGGATAGTGGTGAGAGTAGAGTGAGTTCAGAGAGTCTAACTCTTGTTTCAATGCCTGAAAATCATTTTTATACTTGGGTTCTGGGACCCGGAGCTCATACCCTATGGTAGGGGAGGCGTACCTGTAGCTTATTCAGTCATGCCATTTAATGTGGCGTGGCCCTTTGAGAGGGGCATTTAATGTGGTATGGCCTCTGTCTTGACTATCTGTCGTGATTGTGATGCATCGGATTTCCCCCCTTTTTTTGTTGTCTAAGGGTCATAAATCTTCCGCCTGTACAGACAACATGCCGATTTTACCCCTTTAGGGTTGGCTGACATAGCGGGGAACCAGAGTGTCCCATGTTCCTCTTTCTTTGGGCTTGAAGGACCTCCTTGGGCTGAGTTTTATCCTTCTAGCTCAAGTCTCTTGTGCCTGGGCCTGCATTCTTGGGCCCTGGGCCCTGGGAGGAAAAAAACTCCTAACAATTACCCCGCCAATTCCTACCGAATTGGTTCAGTGGGAATTCCTACTGATCCTTACCCTTGCATTCCCTTCGCATGGTTAGTCGTTAATATCCCTCCTCTGTAGAATCTTGACCATGCTTGTTTCTTGGTTCTACTTACGTGTCTTGCCTTGATTGGCCTTTATCTGGTCCTTTTGTCTCCTGTGGTGTAGCTCAACGGTTCCTATTCCCGCTTTTTTGGCATATTTCAGCGGTTAACTCTAGGTACTTGATGACACACGTTATGCCCTTTTTGCATTGATGGCTTCAAGTGGCCCAGGCACGTTCCCTCACCCCACTCTGAGTTTGCAGTCTCTATGCAGAGTACAGGTTCCCACAATCCTAGGATTTGAACTGTCCCTTCAGGTTTATATAATCCCTTAGAGGCAAGTCGTTCCTCACTTCTTCCCTACACCGATCGAGTGTCATCAACCCTTTCTTCATTCCTAACGCTTTCTGTGCCCATTTCTTCCTTCCTCCTTACCTTCTCATGGCCCCCAAGAACCCTGCTCGTGCTACATCAAAAGGTTCTAAGAATGCTAAACCTACCACGCTCTCTAATCCTCCTCACAACCTTGCAAACATAAAGTTTGCAAAAATCTCCATGGTGGTCCAGAGATATGAGGGCTCCTCGTGGCGGTTGATAGTGACCATCGATGAGCTAGATTCGCAGAGGTAAGAGTATAATGTGTCGAGGGTCATGAACATCAAAGTGCTACTACAGGACGATGGTGCTTTAGACCCCGAGGGGTGCGGGTACAAAGTTGCGTTGTATCCCATCATATTTTCTAATGGCTTGCAGCAAATGTTTTGCTACCCTATTCTTGATGCGTTGGACATGGCGAGTATGGCTCTGGCCCAGCTTCATCCTAACGCGTGGAGGATCCTTGTGAGCTGCTGCATAATTTGGAGGGGTGCCCTAGAAGAGGCAAGGGCCGACTAGTTAGACCTTACTGGCCAAGAATTTTTCCTTACCCATAGTATTTCGAAGTGGTGTGGAAACACCTATAGCTTCCGCTCCATCCAGGCCTTGGCACGCCTAGAACAAGGTATGAGCAATGGTACCTGTAGTCTAATTATTTCTTCTTCATGCGAGGTGACAAGTGGGAATACCCCTTTGGGCAGGCTGCTCGACAGGACTTCCCCATTTGGGCCAACTAGGGGGTCGTATAGGATGAGGATCTCATGAAGTCCCTAGCGACCTCACAAGAGGTTCAATGCCTCAAGGTTGTACGGACCTGGGTGGCCGCCTGCAAGGTCAAAGTTCTCACGGATGCTCTACTAACTACTGACAGCTTGCAACGATACTTGCCTCCTCACGCTTCGCAACACTGTCTAGGAAGCTCCATCCCTCAAGAGCCAACTGGTTACCCAGGGCGTAAGCATTCCCCTAGCCCGCCAGTAAAGGGGAAGGGGAAGAAACCTAGGAGGAGTTCCCATGTCGAGCCAAATTCTGACAATGACATCGTCTGCCCTCCAGGGCAATCTTCGAAAGGGGTGTCCATTCAGCGGCCCACCCAGCCTCCAATTAGGAGCGAGGTGGTTCCTGTACCGCTAGGGCGCACCATGCCGTCACCCATTTCCCGAGGTCAAGAGGGTTGGCCTTTCTTCAACAAGTTCACACTTTACTCCTTACAGCTAGCCTGAGCCAACCAGTGAGGACCGCGAATGCCCCTTCCTCTACCCTATAGGGTGTTAGAATGCCTTGGGGCTTGCGCTCGGCGGACAACTTCTCACAGCAATATTCTCTTGTGCCTCCCGAGACCATCCCCCTCTTGGATTTCAGGGCGCGTCTTCTTCCGTCCCTAAGATATGCCCCTTCAAGGCTAAGGATCTTTTTCGCTGCATGTTTGTGCCTAGTTCCCCTATCGCATGCCTTCCCGAGCTCGCTTTGGGCAACGACGTCGAGGCCGGGGAGGAGATTGCCTAGGCCATGTCGTGGGCCAAGGAGGTTGTGGTCGATGCAGCAAGTACAGTCCACCCAACAGCGAAGGCTGGCACCAAGTATAGTGTGGACAGGGGAGTTTTGGCACCCAGAGAACTTGTCGACATCCTCGACGTCTTTCCTACTGCTGTTACTACTGTCTCAGTGCTTGTTGGGGTTAGGGCAGCTCCTATTGGGCTATGAGCGAGTCCAAAAGTTGCTCCAGGAAAAGGGGTTGTAGTCAAGGGTCCTCCCACAAAGGAGGTTGCGCCTCCTATAAGGGCTGAGGGGGATCACGCTGGTCAAGTCCATATGATGGCCCAAGGCTTGCAAGAGTTCTTCTTGTAGGTCTACCTCATAATATTACACCGTAGCTTGTTTCCTTTTTCTTTCAGCCTCTTATGGTTTTCTTCATGGTTCTGACTAAGGTTCCTCATGGCAGGGTGTGGAGTGGCTGGCGGCATTTGTCATGGATGGCTAGGAGGGGCTGGAAGCCAAGAATTGGGAGTTCGGATCCATGGTTTACATGGCCATGAGTCATGCCAAAACAAAGAGGGAGCTCAGGGAGGAGTTAGAGGACTCCATCGCTGACCTACGCTGCCGCCTACATCAACACGAGGCTGACCTAGAGAGGTCCCAGGAAGAGGTAGTCTTATGTCGTCGAGACATCGCGCTCCAGTCGGAGACGAGGGACAACATTCAGGAGTCATTCGACTGCCAATCGAAGGAGCTTGAAAGGCTTAAAGTCGCAAACTCGGAGCTAAGCAAACAATGCAACTCTGCCGATAGGTCCTGCAAGTGGACAGAAGAGAAGTTCTTGGAGATTTCCAAATCTCTTGCAAAAAGGAGGAAATCCCTCAAAGCCACCAAGAAAGAGATGAAGGAGTTGAGGTCCACAAAAGTCGAGGTCAATGAGACTAAAGGACTATCTGATGTCGAACCCCAGGAGAAACTTGCGGTTGTTGGATCTCACGCCCCTTGTGCCTGGCCCCACGACGCTGAAGGTGGGGGCTCGCATAGGGGAGAACCTAATCCCAAGTGCTCTTTCTGATAAACCCGCCAGGCTCGCAGCTGACTTGGACGACCTAGAGGCAAGTCCTGTCAAGTTCAAGGGGACTCTAAGACCCCTTCTGCTTGATCTTGTATTTCTTTCCTTCAGTATCAATTTAATGTAAAGTATCCTTGCTTTATGCTTTCATGTTGTACGGATCTTTGAGTATTATTAATGGATCCATTTGCTTTTGCACTCTCTCTGCCTTGTTCTCTGTTGCCACCTACTCTGCTTTGTGGTTGTTTTCCTGTTTTTCACTTTCCTTTCTTTTTCTTTGACTTTTTAGCCGTTTCTTTACGTTCCTCTTGTGTTTTCTTTTCCTTGTTGAATGACTTGTCAAGACTTTCTACTTGCTCTGTTTACTATGGTTGGAGGTGTCCTCCTCTTGGAAAAGGAAAGGGGGCTCACGCTTTGCACTTTTGCCATTTGTCAATCCCAGGCTTTTCCATTGGGACTGTTTGGCAGTTGACTAGCCGTGCATGGATTCTCGCATACTTCAAGCAGTTCAACATCAATGCTCGTCCATTATGCTCTTCTCTCATTAATGGTGCTAGATGGCATTTGCAGAGAGCGCTGCGAGATTCGTATAATGCCCATCGTAAGATTCGTGCCGGATTTGATTGAGGTTGCGGGATACGCACGTTTCCAAAATCTTAGAGAATGAACCATTGCGAATTGCCAATATATGTCCTCCCCCCTTGCAGTTGGCATTCATTACATCTCTGTCCCCCAAGCATTCTGGGCACTCTTGCTTTTCTCGAATGGGTTTTATTCTAGAGAATCCTGGTCTTGATAAGCCTTTTGGCTCCCTACCAGGCCCCCCAATGAAGGGCTCGCCGTGGGTTCATATTAAAACAAATGTCCAACAATCTCCCAAGGTACCCAGTCAGGGCTCCACCGGGAGCGCTAAAGGTCCCAACTCGTATAAATTCTTCAAATAATTTAAGTAATATTTTATTCAACTATTTCATTCAGTCATAATACAATAAAAAATTTAGATTTTTAAAATTCTAAAACAAAAATAATATTAAAAAATTTATATACTAATAATATTTCATTCAACTTTCATCTCATCTCAACTCACTATCTAAATCATGACTAAATCTCATTACCTTTAAAATGAGACCACTGTTTGTCTATTTTATTTATGTATATATTAATTATTTTATTTCAATAACATTTAAACTTTTTACATGTTTCATGCCACGTCAACTTGTCTTATGATATAGAATTATTATAAATGGGTCAAGTATGATCAGTCTAACAATCATAAAAAATGCAATTGAAAACATAAAAAACAATTTAGTTTTAAGGCGAAAAACAACACAGATGAATCTAGTATTTAACCATTTGAAAATTTCGAGAAAGCAATCTCATAGAAATGGGCAGAATTCGGTGCACGTCATTAGGCCTACATGAAAAATAAATGGGCCTAAAAATGTTCAGATCTAGGAAAAAATAAGAAAAAGAGAGAAAATAATAACAGGGTATGGTTGGATTTTGGATCACTATGTACTCGTGGTGTCATTGATGTTGAGATGGAGAGAATCACTATGTACTCGTGGTGTCATTGATGTTGAGATGGAAAGAATTTGATGACTGATTTTTCGAACTATTTAAATAAAATTCAGTGCACGTCCTTAGGCCTACATGAAAAATAAATGGGCCTAAAAATGTTCAGATCTAGGAAAAAATAAGAAAAAGAGCGAAAATAAAAACAGGGCATGGTTGGAATTTGGATCACTAGGTACTCGTGGTGTCATTGATGTTGAGATGGAGAGAATTTGATGACTGATTTTTCTAACTATTTAAATAAACAAAAAATAGACAAAAATGCGACAGAACCACAATCTTACGAGTCGAAAACTTAATCGAGGATGCATTTTACAACTTCTTGGTAATTGAAAAACACAATGCAACAACTTTGATAGCTAAGGCAACTCATTGCAAGTTACAGTATCTGTTTGAGAATGGGAAATGTAATTCCAAAATTTTTATTTGTTTTGGGTCTGCAATTCGTTGGGACCAAAGCTAGCTTTAAAATTCAAGATATAAGCAGGCATGAGGTTTCCCTCAGAAGCACTATGCAGCAAACTTTTCATCACCCCACCAAGTTGGAGCCTATGTGGGGATGGATGCCTTGGGCAAGCTTGCAACAGGAACACACTAATCTGGTCAAAATTCACATTCAATTCGAATATGGTATGCTCTACTCAATTTTCTTTCCCTTTTTCCTTTTCAATTTTCTTTCAACCCAATAATTTTATATGGCTATTGTTTTTAGACATTTACCTTCTTTTGAAGAAATGTGGGTGTCTCCCTCAGTCGCCACAAGACAACAAGATCTTCAATGGAAATGCACTTTAGAGCGTGACAAAAAAGAAATCATGGTTCTAAGAAAAAAGTCCTTTAATACACTGAGCCCCACAATGTTGTCACCTCTTCAAGATACTCTAGAAGAGCTTTAGTTTGATGAGTTTTTATATCCTTTTCAGTGTTTGCGGTAGAAAACGGCACTTGAGGTTGCGTTATTATTAATATATATCAACTGAAGCAATGTGCTGTGAGAGAAAAGAAGCAAAACCACTACCCGTTTCATCTCTAGAGTTGCTAGTATAGTTGTTAAGAGCAAACATCGGGATCACAAGAAGAGAAGAAGTTTCAAAAGACAATGTCCCACGGAAAGACAATGCACTTGTTTCCTTTTTCTATACCCGGAGGGATCATCCGAGAAGAGTCTGTGGGATGCAAATTCTTTTGAAGCCTTAGTATTCTAGAGAAACAGCTCGGCCCATCCTCTGGTTTGTGAATAGACAAATCCTGACCTCCACCCTCTTCTGTCAAAGGTTCAACTCCTAACATATGCATCTTTGGCATATCATTCTCCAATGCTCTGAGTGATGAGGCCATCCCTATGCTCAACACATTTCCTTCACTATTTCTCAGTGTCCTTACAGCCTCAGCCCTGTGATCGGAGTAATGTGGCATTGGGCAACCCTCACTTGAGGTAGAAGTTAAATTTGGTCTATCTTTTATAATAGCCTTCTTGGACTTGTATTCAGAAAGGTCTGAATCACTTCCGTGGTCAATGGATGATTGTGGCTTCCACTGCATTCTACGAGAACAACAAAACAAACGGAAAGATGGCTTGCTCACTTTCGGGCACTTTGGATTGGGAACACAATTTGCAAGGTTGATCCTGATCTCTACATTACAACCAAGAATAGACTGGAGTGAACTAGCAATCTGTTTCCATGACTTTTCAGCCTTAGATGCATGGTCAGGATGTTGGAATTCCAATTCAGCTACTGCAAGACCTGAAATTTGATTACCCACTCAACCATCACTCAAAAGGTACTGCAAGACCCACAACAAGCATCCAGAAGCATATAACTATGGAGCTAACAACAGAACAATTTGCATGTACATTAATAGTTCGCCCTCATTTCCATGCACAAGAGGTTAGATGACAAAACAAAAAAAGTTGAAAACATCCATGTAACAGAAGCCAATTATCAAAGATAAGGCGTCACTAAATTGGTCACTGTATTAACAATCTAGATGACTACACCCCATCTGCCTAACTCGTATGCCAAAATTTTCATGTCTACATAACAAATTGTTTGATCATATTCCTCTTACAATTTTTCTATCAAGTAAAGACACAAACTGTGAGTCTTAAAACACATGAAAAAACCCTCCATCCCTTACTACTGGAGAGAGGCTGTTTGACCTAGGCTCACCGACATCCCATTGCTCAGAATTGAATTACTTCACTCATCATTCTGGCTCTTATCAATATGGCATAACAAAAGCCACCATCAAGGACATTCTTGTCTCTCTCTTTTTTCCTTTATTTCTTACAGCCCTTTGAGAAAGCTAAGGTCACCAATGATCCCAACTATTATATAGTTATACAATAGTTTTGGATAACAATAAGCAGATTGGTTTACCTTGATTAACACAAAGAGATGACAGGTTCCCTTGTTTCTTTAGGAAGTTCTTGAGTGACTTGGACTGGCACAAGTCTGTAGTTCTCTTCCATATGGACTCTAACTCGCCTTTACAATCCTTCTGTATTCCCAATTTATGCGGTTTATAGTCGTCAAAAGAACAAGTTACAAGATGTTTTGACCCATCCCCAGTGGCAGACAAAGTGCAAAAATCACCATCTGCATCCAAACATGAACAAACTTGAAGATGAAAGTTTCACCCCACTAATCCTACCCCTCCTCCTGGAGGAACTGGAGTGCACAAAAAACTCATTTATTAAAAAGAAATAATCATGATGATCCTCACCTTGGTCTTGTGCACGTTTCAAACACAAGTTTGAGTCATTTGAATCCAGGGAAGAAGACTCCATAGAGCTTAAACGTAGAAGAGCTACAGTGAGCCATGTTGTTTGATTCTTAGACACCCTAAATTGCTTCTCCGTTTCGGAAAGTATTTTCAATCCATGACTCAGTTTCTGCATGTCCACTTCAGCTATTACGCAAAATTGCGGAACTCAGTCAGCATTGTTATAAGTAAATGGTAACAGGTAAAACATTAGAGTGGACTGTGGTAAACAACATGCAGCCACCATGTAAGCTAAACAAACAATAAATTAGAACGGGAAATAAAATAGCAGTGAAGGCCAGAATTCAATGAAAAGTGTGAGCATGTGTTTGTATTCACAAACACACCCATAAACACATGTACTGACGATATAGAAGAAATTTGTCACTATTAATTTACTCATCCACAAAGATACCATGATGCACCGCCACTGCAGCAGTGCAATTACTATTAAAAAAGAGGGCATTGCGAAAGGTTATGGGACAAAATATTAAGGGAAGATGTGGTTTCAAGTTATCTAAATAGATCGATGGTGGTCAAAGGACTTTGAGGTAGAAACTGTATGTCTCTTTAACACTAAGTGGTTGAAATTATAAAATTTCACAAGAGAGAGAGTTTCTCTTGTTCCCTTTTTTTTTGTTTTTTTTTTTTTTTTTGGGGGGGGGGGGGGGAGGGGGGAGGGGGGAGTCACTGCCTTGCCTGTCTGTAATAGGAAATTATTATCAGAATGAAGATAATTTAAAAAAAAAAAATACATCATTGCAATTGGTTTTAATAACAATGCCAACCATCCAAAAAAATGAACAGCATTTCTCCAGACAAGCTCATAAAACCATATAGATACTTAAATTGATGTCAAAATAGAAGTGTGACAACCTATGACGGGGGAGCGTGAAGCACATTTCAATTTGAAGATGAGAGAGTGAGAGCAGAGAGCAGAGAAATAATAAAAATAATAATTGGTTAATAGTATAAGATTGAGAGTTGGAAGTCGTCTTCGAAGGTCAATACATGACTTGAAAATGTGAGAAATCCACAAGTCCTCACAAGAGGCGGAAGTTATTACCACTAATTTAACCATACATCAGGGCCCAAATAATTCTCTTGAATACTCATCTAAGTTTTATGAGAACATGTAATACGAAAAGCATTAAAAAGAAGGCATAAAACAAAGGTTGTGGACATCAAACGAATTGATTAATCAAGTGTGGTACAAGAACAATTAGTCAAATGTGGAACAAGAATATCAGCCTTGATGCAACTTTAGGAAAATATATACGAAGTATATTTTAGAAAAATACAGGATGTCTATATGAGAAAGAAACAAAGGACTCAATCTTCCTTAATATACTTGGCATGGAGTCTCAACTTATACATGCAACAGGAAGGTAAACATTGTGGCCCATCACTGTTGGGGCCTAGTCACGAGACCAGGTCAGGGTCATTATGATGACCTACCATCATATTTAACTGGCCAATACCCTTATTTGATAATACAACAAGCTGAGGACAAATCAACAAGAGTTATTGAGAGGTGAATGTAAAAGTACACATTGTCATGGCATCTCATTTCTTGTGCACATATTTTGAATGAGTCTATGGGACGGCCAAACATGGTTCATGTAGCAACTTGTAAACTATGACAACATTGTTATAGCTGAGAATACATGGTACTTACAGTTATGATTAGTGGAGAACTTTCTTCTGACTTCAGAATTACCTTCCTGACATTTACCCGCAAGAATGTCCATAATGAGATTTGCCAGCTGTGTTATAAGTTGCATAGGATCAATCCTTGATCTCATGAGTTCCCTGGCCCTTATTACCATATTTGAAGTGTCAGATGATAAAGCCAAATCCAGCAAATCAAGCAATTCATCATCAGAAACAATCCCGATCTGCAAAACAACAGCAAAGGGAAATTCTGTTACAGTTTTGAATGAGAGGGGTTGATATAGAATTCCCTCTAACAAACAATATAGTCTGGCACTCACAAGCTCATAGGCCAAGGCCATAGTGATCTTTTTACCAAGCAAACTTAGCTGATCAAGAATCATCTCTGCATCCCTAAGTGAACCATTGGATTTAGAGGCAATAAAGTTCAAAGCAGCCTGATCAAAGTCGAGACCCTCTTGGGTGCAAATTTTCTCCAACCTGTTTTCAATATCAAGATCTTTTATCTTTGGAAAGTGATATCTTTGCGACCGTGACAATGCACTTCGAGGCACGCTGTCCAGGTCAGGAGTGATCATTACAAAAATGACATGTTGAGAAAGGCTATCTAGGCTGTTCAGAACAGCTGCCCATGTTTCCCCCCTTAACAACTGGCATTCATCAATAATGAAAACCTTGAACCGTGAGGAAACCGGAGGGATGGCTGCACTCTTGAAAAGGGATCTAACCCTAGTTATCCTATTAATTCTCACAGAATCCACTTCTTTAACATCCATGCTCCTTCCAGAAAAGAACAGAGCACATTCTCGACACAGACCACATGGCCTATCCTCCTCGATCGATAAGCAATTCAGTGCTGCGGCAAATATCCTTGAAGCAGAGGTCTTGCCTGTGCCACGGGGGCCATGGAAGAGATAAAATGATGTTATCTTGCCTTTAGAGATGGCACCCAACAGAGATTTTGCAACCACATTTTGTCCAACCAATTCACTGAAAGACTTTGGCCTGAATTTCTCACTCAAACACCTAGGAGTTTCTGAATATGGAGTGATTTCATTATTAATATGTTTCAAGATCCTCTTTTTATAAAATGCAGGGCTATCCACATCCCCAGATACTAAGGGATGTTCTTCTGCATCATAAGAAAGATACGATTCTCTAAATTTAGGAGTCCTTAACCAGCAGCAGCTTATACCACAGCCATGATGACTGTCATCTACATCATCATCCTCTTCATTTTCCAATAGTGGTGCACTATGGCCTGAAATAGCATCACTCACAGATGCACATGGACTAGCTTCACAACTCACTCCATCACCCACAGCCCCAAATGATTTCACCCGATTTTTATATGGCAACTTTTGTGTTGATATGATGTGATCTGCCTGTTCTGCTTGTGATGATTCCACAGTTGGCTCCTTACAGGTATCAAGGTCCTCAAAACGATTGCTGGAGGGTGTGATGCATGTCGAATCCAATCTAGTATCCTCATGATCGTCAAAATACCTTTCACTCAGCGGTTTGTAATTTGATGCACAATAGTCTGATCCATCAATCTGTTTGGTCTTGCTAGGAGGACCTGTCTTTCCTACCCAACCCGTGTTCTTACCTGAGTTCAACTTGCTTTTTCCCAAACCGCAATTTAGCTCAAAATCCTCAACACAATCCTCTCTTAGTCCATAGAAACCTAAATTCTTTGATCTCAAAGCATCACCATCAGAGCCATCTTCTTGGCGATCGTTCTTGAATTGCAGAGAAATCCCTTTACTCGAATCAATTTCCCAGTTCCCAGTGTCAACCAAAGCAGAGAATTTGCTCATAGAATTAGTGGACGGATCCCTCAGTGACCTAACTCTCCTCAGTGCTACTAGGGTCCTTGAGATAGGAAGATCCACAGAATGCCGCCGCCCATCCATCAGTCTCCAAAACAAATCAAATCCTCCACTCAAAATGAAGTGTTGCAAACACTGCAAAATGCAAACTGAAATCTCAATATCTACAAAGATGCACCAGAAACAAAAACTCATTAGGGAAAAAAAATCAAAAGGGGTAAGCAAAAAACAACTAGATCATTCCAATGAGTCGCCAAATCTTACCAGCTTTTAAGTTCCAGAAACACGGAACCACTAGTACAGAAAAAAGGAACCATACTGGTTCAATAAACAAGGTCAGATTGCCACATTCATTTCTAAAAACAACGCGTTCCCTTTACGAAGGAACAAGAAACGAAACAATACAGAATGGTACAGAATCTCCCGATTCCTCGCTAAATGCATTCAGCATTAGCTTTCGTGGAAAATGAGCGCCAACATTTACGGAACCCCATCAAACTAGAAGACGAATAAGCAGTGCAGCACATCTTTCATCGAATAATAGCATTATAAATATTTTAAAAAAAAATACACGTTTTTTCTTGCCTCTTGATAAGAACAAAAGCCTTCTACACAGATGAAATATTCCCCTCCTCTGCCATTACAGAGTTCCAAGACAGAGGTGAGTACAGCTTCTAGAGAAGAGTGGGGGAAACAGACAAACTAGAATTCAAATATTCCACGGTAAACATCAACTAGTTAAAGCAAAGAATACGAAACGACAACGACAAGAAAAAACACACCTACCGAGCTCTTCGAGGTTGAGGGAATCTGCAGCAGCAGCGTAGAAGACGGGATACGAAAACCATTGCCCTAAAACAGACGCGCTGGTAGTTGAGCTTCTGGCAAAGTAGTAAATGTCATTAATGCGAGGGGATGTGAGGGGCGCCATTGATGGTGAGAGTCGGGCGGACGCGTACAAGACAGAGACAGCGAGACAAAGAGAGGCAGAAGTCACAGACTTTGATACGGAAAAATATCTTTGTTCCTTCGCTGCAGAGTGGTAGCAGAGAGGGTTACCCTTCCCTGGTAATTGGTATGGTCTCGGTCAGGGAACCTGATTCATTCTTTTGGTATCGAATACGGCGGTTTCAGTTAGTTTTTAGTTGCTTGTCGAATCAATTGTGTGAGCTGCCTCCACGCTCCGTGCTGGCGCGTCCTAGACGCTCGGCTCCCCATATGTTTACCGATAAAATGGCGGGAATTACTTCTTTTTTTAATTATTTACATTATCTGAAATAGTTTTCATTTTCTGATTTTAGTTTTTTTTTGTTTTACAGTTATTTTTATCATTTCGAGTGTGGATAGACGTAATACAATCATATTAATAGAAAATATTAAAAAATATAAAAACATTGCAAATGTGCCTGAAAAAAGAAATAAGTATATATACTTTTAAATATTATCATACTATAAGCTTAATTTTTTATATTTTTTTTCAATTTAGCTTTTAAATCTCTATTTTATGTGTATAGATAATTGTATGATATTGTATATGAAGAGATATTGTAAATTCATTGGTAATTAAATGAAATATTTAAAATGAATAAAAATATATTATTTAAATGATATAGAGAAAAAATATATAAACTGACATACAGTAGATTGTAAAAGTCATTAAATAAAATTTAAAAAAAATATAAGTTTTAGTGATATATTTTAAAAAATAAAATACAAAAACTAATGTGAATGCTCTTATTTTTAAGACTCTTTAAATATGAAAAATGATATATATTACATTCTTATCTACCATGCGAATAATAAAAATCTTAAATTAGATTATTACTTGCAGGTGTAACGTTCATAAATACACAATAATTATGATTTATAATTGCTTAATTATTTATCTTATATGCATAAATATGATCAAAATATTTACAACAAAGACTTGGTTTCGATTATTTTTTGTTAAAATATAATTTATTAATATAGTTATGCATACTCAATAAAAGAACACAATAAATGAATATCTTTCATCCTAATATTTCTAAGCGATTATGTTGTGAGTTTTTAAGCAAGCTAATTACAATGATGGAAAAATATATCATTTATGCATCAAATGAAATAATAGGTTGGAAAAAAAATTAATAGGGAAAAAGAATTTGAAGGGAATAACTTATAGAAATTCCTTATAACTATTTGTCCCAAATATTTATTATTTGTGGTCATTAAGAGAGATATTTTACAATAATTAAATGTTTTAATATTGCGGCGTAACTTTTAGGAAAAATTAAATACGGTAGAGTCTACGGATTATAGTTAAAGAAATAATATTTACAGTTTTAAAATGTATAATTTTTATGCAATTTCTTCAAAAAAATGGTAAATCTGAAATTTTATAAAATAATTATTTTTTAATAATAAACTATGTGAAATTTGTACATTTTAAAATTATATTTAGCATTATTTTTATATTTATTTATCTCTTAATTAGAGATAATATTTACAACAACCTTAATCCGGAAATAACTAGAGGAAGGATAAAAAATTATTTTCATAAAAGATTTTAAAAACCAAACATTTTTATTTTTAAAATTTAAATTAATTATGTGGGAGTTAAAGTAACGCGCCAAAAGAAACACGGCGTTTTAATAAGATTTTAATGGTACGCTTTTCGTCGGGAAAAGCGCAACGAACGCAATAAAAACCGTAGAAAAATGGGGTCTACTTTTGACCAAAAGTACGTTCGGTCAAATGCTTGTAGTTCGGAGGTCATCCTTTGACCACGGTAGGGTTTTTTGAAATTTGAAATATTCAATCCCGCTAAAATCATTGATTTTTTTAACTTTTTGATTAATGTCAAATAGAGGAATGCTGTATTTGGTTTTGAGAATACTTTAATATTTTTTAATATATTTATTATTATTTTTTATTTTATTATTATTTTTTACGTATTTTTTTATTACAATTCATTACTTTTTATTACTATTTAATATTCTATTATTACTTTTCATCTATTATTTTATTATTATTCACAACATACTTCAACACTTTTCAAAACTCAAACCTAACCTAACGCCTTGTTTGTTTACACAAAACCAAAAATCTCATCTCATCTCATCTCAACTCATCATTATACCTTTTTCAAATCCCCATACAACTTTTTCAAATCCCCATACAAAATATAATAAACAATTTCACTTTTTCAAATTCCAATACAAAATTAATATTACAAAATTATATTATAATAATATTTTATTCATTACTATTTAAAACATCTCATCTCATCTGTGTAACCAAACGGGGCCTAAATGTTGTCTTTGTGTGCAAGTTTTGCATATTCTCTTTTAAAAAATATAAGATTTAATATTTTAAAAAAAAATTGTTTTTCATATAAATACAAGATGAGAAATGATATTTACACTTCTAAAATATGTAAATTCTGCACAATACGCACTTTCTTTAAAAAAAAAATTGGCAAATTTGATATTCATATGGAAATTTATTTATTTTAATAATATATTTCACTTTTTTCAAAGAGTACGTGAAATTTGCACAACCTAACACTTCGTTTAGATGTTGAGTTGAGTTAAGATGAGTTGAGTTTTCTATAAATAATAGTGGGTTAAGATGATGAAGTGAGGTTTGTAGAGCTCACCTAAGATAAGTTTAGATGTGTTTGGGTATTAAGATGGGTTTAGATATATTTATAAGAAGTTGAAAAAGATTATGGGTCCAGTGTGTTAAGAGGTGTTGAGTTGAAAAAATGTTGTAGGTCTCAAGTGTAATGAGGTTTTAAGTTAAAATGAATTTAGTGATTTTAGATTTGAATATTTGAATGTTAGATTCATTTAAAATTAAACCGAACTCTCAGTTCAAATTCCAAACGGCCTAAGACTTTATCTCATTGATCTACCCCAAAAAAAAAGTTTATTCCCAAAGCTAAAAAGAAAATAAAGAGAGTTAAAAGGCCATAAAACATAATGATTGATTGAACAGTGACTACTTAGTGAAAAACCCAACGTACCCCTATAAAACCACGAAATTGTCTACTAATTTCCTTGAAAAAAATTAATTAGATCTCAATATCTAGAATTAATAAATGAATCAAAATACTCAAAGAGAATAAACAAATTTGTAAGACACCATGATTGGTTACGAAGGGAAAACCTTTAAAGAACTCTTTAAAGGTAAAACTCTATGGGGCAAAATCCAAGAAAATCAATCTTATTATTTGAAAAACAATTATAAGCAATTATCAATTACAAAACCTTTGCAATTCGACTATCTTACTTGCCAAGACAAACGACCATCTGGCAACAGTAGCAGCCATAACCTCTGGCGATCTTCAAATGTTGCCTTTTCTCCTAGAACTCTAGGGGCTGAATTCCAATCACACGATCCTCCAACACCGGAACACGATCACACTTAAAGAGAGATGAAAAATTCCATGAAAATTCTCAAGTGAATTTTCTCACACATATGCTCAGAATCTCCTCTCTGAAATTCGTGGCTCAAAGTCCATAATAAGATACAAAACCGAATCCCTTTAAATAAAAATTCTGGAAAGAGTTCCAGTCACAGTAGGACTCTGCTGACGGTTAGCAACAGTCGCGAAGACGTGTTCCGACGGACTGCTAACATATCGCGAATAACAATCTTCTGGATTGACTTAATCTGTTCAGCTCTCTTCTGAATATACTATGACTCGATTTTAACTTCAAAAACTTATCTAAACATCACCTAAGACTTCTAGATAAGCTTAATATTGTTTAGAGATAAATAAATAATTATTTTACATTCATCCAATAAATTCAAATATTGATAAGATAAGTCTTATCATTTAGTCAAATAATAATAAGATAAATCTTATCATTTAGTCATCAAATCCTAGCCAATTTTTGCCTTAACACTTAGTGATTGTGATAATTGAACAACAAAGTGCAAATTCCCTAATCTAATTAGTTTAGGGTTTTAAATCTAGATTCCTAATCTAATTAGTTTAGGGTTTTAAATCTAGATTATGATACACTTACCACTCATTACTACATATTTACTACGCTATCTGACGTGGCTTTATTTTTTTTTCTTTATTTGCTGTTGACAGGTTTCTTGCTAACAATATTTCTCCCCCCCGACAAACTTCTCTGCAATGTGATGTGATTTTCTGACGTACGTCAACACAAAACTTCACTTTTTCATTTTGAAATTCAAATCCTACCCGGCTCCTTCCTTTCATTTTCATCTGGGCTCTCATTTCTATCTTAGGCCAAACGAACAAAACTCTCATTGTCGCAGGCCAAGAACGGACCTCCAGGCGTCGCTATCAGAAGGGTGAACCAACCTCCCTGACGTAGTTGAAGGGCCTCCGAACCTCTCCCAACTGTCAAAAGGGCAAACCAACCTCCCTTACCTCGTCGAAGGTGAGATAAACACCAAACCATTCTCTCTCTCTCTCTCTCTCTCTCTCTCTCTCTCTCTGAGGAACCTTGGTGTTGCTACTTGGCCTGGCCGAACCTCCTCTATCCTTTGATTCGTGCCTCTTACGGTGTGGCCACCGTCCAACGTCGCCTTCAAAGGTAAGGGTGCTTCTCTCTCCCTCTCAATCGACTCTCTCTCTGTCTCTCTATCTCTCTCGGGTTTGGGCGATTTGGGCAAAATCGCACCAGAGTCTATCGCTTCCACGCACAACCCACCCCACCCTCCTAGCTATCAGGTAACCCCACAAAAGTTATTCCCTCTGTGATTTGGGTGTTTGGTTATCTGATGATTAATTTGGCTTGTGAAACAAATCATGCAATGTGTATGAAATATTATTGTGTTTGTTTTATTTAGACCACAAAACCTAGTCTTTGATTTTCCTCATATATGTTTCTCTCCTTTGGCCATTTTGGGCCATTCATCAGGGTATGATATAAAATAAAAAATTATCATAATCAAAATATCTGCTCAAAAACAAGCTTAACATTGTTCCAAGAGTAAATAAAAGGAAGCCATACGATCGTTAAACTTGAATGAATCTAAGTAATTTATTTTGGAGAAGCTGCATTTTTTGTATTTCAAAGAAGCTGCATGCAGCTTGTATTGTCATAAGCTTAAATGAATTAGTCAAGTAAGAGGCATGGCCTACATATATATGATGATTGAATGAACATGAAAGATTTGCTCAAATATCTTAATTCACAGTACCTGGTAAGCTTAGGGAATCTCATTTTTTGTAAGTGCATAATTATTATTTTTTTTTTTAAGATTTAGCTTTGACCATTGCCTACCCTTTATGGAGGTGTGTGTATCATGAGGCTGTCACACTAGAGGTGTAAATCTCACTCACCATGATGCATGCCATTGTTTTACACGAACAAGATCAACCTTAGAGTGAAACCTTAATAAACCTCTAGCACCAGAATTGTGTTGAGTGGTTTTGCTTTGGTATTTCATATTTTTGTTATATAGCAGCAACCAACCATTCTGCCACTTGACCTTCGATGCCGCCAACAACACACCCCAGACTATAGGTAGTGTCTGCCTCTCCCTATCTCTATGACTGATATGGCCACCAAGGAGTCTATTGTGATTAATTTCTGCATGGGCATTTTTTTTGTCCGTGAGCGGAATCTTTCTCTTGTTTTGGTTAAGTTCAGTTGTGATTCATTTGGTGTATGCCCATTTTTCCCCTGATTTGGTTGTGATTGTTGCGTATTTGGTGGCTAGTTGTGATTACCAAGTATTTTCTCTCCTAATTGGTTGTGTCTTTGGCCCACACTTCTTCACACTTGAAGCTTTCAACCGAATCCATTTCCATAGATAATTCTAATTGACAAAAAAAAAAAAACGTATTGGATTAAGCAATGTCTAAAAAAAGGATATAGGGATATTTGAAATGGAAAAACGAAACCCCGTAGCGTTTGGGCCTGAATTTGATTTGGTGGGTTGGGATTTTTGTGCAATTGTTCGTGTTCTTGACTCTGCCTAGACATTTTTTTTGGAGTGGGTATTAATCATCTCGCCTTGTTATTCTTGAGGTTTATTTTTCTTTGAGGTTTTAGTTTATCAAAGACCTTTATTTTTTGAATTCTTCAAGCAAAATGGGAGGCCCTTATTCTTACTCCTCTAGTTTTGGTGTGGACTCTTGAATCCAGGTAATGCGCGATCTTCACATTCTAGAAAAAGAATTTAGATCTCCAGCATGATTTTAAGGTACATGAAATGCTGTTGGGATTTATAGCATTCATTCACTACCTTTTTCATGTACACTGCAAATGATACGAATTCATAAAAATCACAGCAAAACATTGTTGAATGTGTTTACTGTAAAGAGTTGGTAGCCCCTTGCATACTCCCTTAGGTCCAAATCTGTTTATAGTTCTGATTTGTTGGTTTGGCCACACATTGCTTTGTTTGGGATTGACCATAGGCTATGGCATGTATTTGTTCAGGGAGTCACAGTTTTCATGTTTCTTTATTTATTTATTTATTCATTGTGTTTGTGTAAGAAAGATAAGGCGCATGGATTATTTATGTATTTAGGCTTTTATTTATGAAAAATTTAGTTATCGTAATAATTAGCTCAAAACTTAATCAAATCCACCATAGATTGTGTAAAGTTGTAATACTAATTGGGATTCATTCTTCTTGGCTAGATTGATGTGCCTGTTATAATGAAAGATGGAAATAAACGTTGTGGATTTTACAGATCGATGACAATTGTTTTATCACAAATGACATGAATGGAAATATGGATCTCAAATTATCAAAAGATGGAAAGAAGAAAAAAGAGCAGGTGGTGAAGTGGATTGTGCATATGTCATTTATAACACCTATTGGATTAGAATATACGTGAGTGTGGTGGACTAGCAAGGGGTAATCAGATTGTAATGGATGAAAAATAGGTTTTTTTTAAAAAAAAAAAAAATTTTTCTCCAGATTGTAATGGTGTTAATGCATCTGTCATGAGAAATTTATTTGTCAAATTAAGAGCTTAAGAAATGTATTTGTCAAGTTTTAATTGAATCAATAGTATACCGGTCTGGATAGATTGTAATGATGCTACCATATCGCTTATTGATATGTGAGTTCTTGACATGTTATAATGGTGTTATTGTATCTGTAAGATGGTAAGAGTTTGGCCTAAGAAAATGGCAGGATCCTTGATGCTAATAGGCAATGTTCCAATAAATACCCAACCCTTCTAAATTAACGGCAATGATGCCATGCTAAGGAAAACAGAAGGCATTACTATGACTTCCAAAACTTTTATCCAAACTATGTGAGTTCACATCATGCTGACAAAAAGGTACAATAATTTACGTAGAAGCCCAAACAAAAGATCTCATTATCAATAGACATGGTATTATTATAACATCTTGGTTTTGTTCGTATATCTATGGTGCCAACCATACCCAATATTGTTACAATTGAGCATGGGAAAGACTAAAACGAAAGCCATGAAAAGTAAAAGTACAAGTAACCCACACACGATGCCATATTGTGCCATTTTTAACATAGTATGATTACAACTAAAGTACCCATATTCCATCATTTGCAATCTAAATATACAGATTCAAATCCATACAAAAAAAATACAAATTTCAATTTTTGACTGCCATCAGCTTCAACTTTACAAAATGATTCACATTCTGGTATGATATGTTTTGGTAGCATGAATCAATCACCATTATTACTCAATGCCTAGATACCTCTTGCTCATGCATTAAATGACGCCGCATAGCTTCTACCTTTAATTGTTCATTTAACTCCCACAATCATTCTTCCATGGTCATGCCATATTCGTAGATTTCTAGATCAAACCCAAGAACAAAACTAGCTCTACTGCTCAAGCTGCATAACAAAATAGACCAATACAACCAATACGATTATCTAATCTAAGTATGCTATTTAACTGCTCAAAATCTATAACTAATTAGTTGAATATTGTTCTTATTAACCTTCTTAAACTTGTCAAGACAAAAATTGAAAAACTAAAATCAAGCAATCAAGGAACCTTCTCCTCAACAATCTCAAAACGACTTTGAATTAACACGAAAAATAACTATGTAAATGCATAATGGTAAGTTTTAATCATTCAAAATATTTGAAGACATTCCCTAAAGAGGGAAAAAAGTAGAAATAAAATGTGATTGTATGCACTTCAAATATACGATGACAACCAAAATATGAACTTCCAAAGCAAACCACTCAACACATATTAGAGTTGCACCTAATCGAGCATGTTTACAGATCATACCTATCAAATTAAGAGAACTTGATGGTTGCAAAAACAAGTACATCAGTGGCTACTTTAATTTAACAGTTTTCTAGCAAAATGGCACTAAAGAATAGATCTACAATCCCAAACCCGCAGTATGTTGTTACATTAGTGATTGTACTATCTTGAGTAAAATTTAATTTCAGCATAATTAATTTAAGATACATATGAATATTGACGTCTAAATCTTGATATGTAGAAGTAGCACAAGAGTTAACATCATCCAAGAGTTGGAAAGACGGTTGTATCTATCAAGAGAAGATAAGATACCCACAATTACTATACTCAAAGAATCAATATTATATAATTGGAAAATAAATGAACAATACCATAGTTGATTGGGCAATAGAGGGTATAGGAAAATCACGCTCAGGCAAGCTAAGCAAACCAACATCTGAGACAACGGTTCTATCTAGGCGTGGTCTATTATTCTGTTAAAAATTTCAAGACAGATAGTTAATTTCGATGATTACAAAATACTATTAGAAACACAAACTACAAAAACTACCTGACTTAGCCTTTGAGTCTTCCTTGCTTTCAACCTATTCACTGCCTTCTCAGCTGATAATTGTTTCCTTAAAAACTGGCCTACCTTTACTGCAGGCAGGAACATGACTTTTTAATTTGTTAGACCCCTTTGTCACCCCTAATGACTCAGTAGAACGGTTATCACACACTGGCTGGAGCTCAACCCACTCCAGCTTCAACTTACTTAATTGAGTCATTAACTTCTCACAAGCTTCATCTGAGGAGCCTGCAATTGAAGAAATCTCGTAAAAAGTTTTGTTCAATTTATTCATTCGGTGTGCGTTTGGACTATAACTAAGATCATCACGGCTACTTTGGACAAGTGTGTAATCTCATTTCAAATCCTTCCTCCACCTATCAAGTATGTATTTTGCCGGCAACTCTTCCTTGTCATGGAGTGTCAACACACAGATGACATGTCTACAGAAAATGTCCTTAAAAGCAAACAACTGACATGTGCTGCTTGCTTCGCACTCTTCCTCGTTAAACTCAACAATATATTTTGTACTTTTTCTAAACACATCCATAACTTGGACCTGATCAGCCACATGATATGTAAAACTCCCCCCTTCACTTCGAACCATTGATGCACAACAATAAATCAAACATCTTAACTCTTCTTGAACTTTTTTAAATTTTACATTTGTATAAACTGCTTGGAACTGCCTCTCAATGCCATAAAAAGTAATACACGGAATTTGTGTGTGGAATGAACTAAAGTCAGCTGCAAGTTCATTTTCAATCTCACATCTAAGTGCATTATCATATTGATCTACAAACTACTTTAAAGTTGTTTTTAAATTTACATAATCATCATCTTAGTCTATTATTATGGCTTGTGGTGCACGGTTATTCATGCACTTAAGCCATGATTCAAATAACCAAATGAATGTGAATGTATCCTCCCCAGAAATCAAGCCACATCCAAATAGAATCGATTGAACATGATGATTAACTCCCACAAAAGAAGCAAATAGCATTTTGTATGCATTGATCAAGTACGTCGTGTCAAAAGTTATTATATCACCGAATGATTCATACGTAGCTCTACTACAGGCATCTGCCCAAAACACATTTCTCAATCTGGTTTCATCATCAACATCCATGACATAATAGAAACCATTATTTTGTGACTGCATACGAATGAAGTAATTTTGTAATGTTTGGCACCTCCTAACCCAAGCCGAAGTAATTTCACCTCACGTATGTAATTACGTGCATCTCTCTCTCCAAATATGAGATTCTCATATCCTCCTACCTCAGTGACTCAAGAATTGTAGTTTTTGCTCAATTGAATGCCAGCCATATGATTGTATTCTAATCTTCTCTTGCTCGACTCATCTAACCTCTTATGACATTTAATATGTCTTGCTTTTCCATGACTGAGAGCATGATTGTGCTCAAGGACAACAGGAGTCAAACAAAACTCTCCCCTGGAACCTAATATGGCATTGATCTTTGTCTTGCACCCATTATGCTCCATCGGCCTCGGTTTAAGAATATTCGACGTTGTGCTCATAGACATGCCTTGGTAGATACAAGCAAGGGTGAAATACCTTATTTTCCCATCATCTCCAATTTTAGAACTTCGCTTTGTCACTCCAAACCCAACTTGTTTTACATACTTCGTGTAGTATTCCCTTACTTCCTCAACTGATGAAAATGACATTCATGTCCTTGGCTCTTCAATAACATCCTTATCTTCATTATTTTGTTCCATCCCTACATAGACATAACATAACAAATGAAGACAATAATAATAATAATAATAATAATAATAATAATAATAATAACCCTGCAAAGAAAAAAAAACCCAATGAAACATGTAAAAAAAAGTCAATAATACATCAAATACGTCATACATATAGCAAAAATACACACATCACACATCCAATGCATTTTCATATATATCATCATTGAATTTCATAAGAGGCAAATTGGAAGTTGTGAATTTATCATTTGTATTAATTTTGATTTAACTTTAATTATGGGTCAAAACATCTGGTTCATTGTGCAAAGTTAAAAAAGTCCTATTTAACTCTGTTTGGTTTCACTTGTAAATAAAATACACATACTTGGTTTCCAAGAAAAATATGTATTAAAAAATATGCTTGTAAACATAATTATCATATAATAAAATTAGGACATGTATTAAGGTTAGGATTACTCTATTTGGTTTCACTTGTACTTACGTAAAAAAGTCCTATTTAACTTACAAGTGAACCAGCTGTATATTTTTTTACCCATACTTAATTTAACATTAGTATTAATTTTGGTTTAACTTTAATTATGCTTGTATTTTCTTATACAACATTCACTTGTACTAGTGGAAAATACACATCTAGTTCATTGTATAAAAATATTCAACTGATTACACAAGCAAAAATGAGAATTAAAATAATAAATTAAATTTACTTGTGAATATTCATCCGCTTATGCAAGCAAAAATGATTAAATTAAATTTACTTGTTAAGGAATCAAATTAAATTTACACAAGTGGCAAATACTCTAGAAAGATCATTGTGAATATTCAACTGATTACATGAACAAATTCTAACTATCACATTCATGTCCAAAAGTCACAGTTTCAAACAAATTGTAAATGCTTAAACGACCGAGTACGTAATAGTTGATAGGTAGTAAATTAGTAATTGCAATTTTACAGGAGGAACTAACTGCTTACACCATGCACAATGGAGGTGAGTCAGTTATCCTCACTGCAGGCGACTTGTCGTCTGGGCTTCAGAGGTGGGCTAGATATCGTTTGGGCTTGATGCGTTTGGGCTCCCGGGATGGGCTCGTGTCGTCTGGGCTCGTTGGTGGCAACCCATGAAAAAACAAACGTAAACGAATGCCCTTTACTAATGCAATGCGAGAGAGAGGGAGAGAGAGTAGAGGAGAGCTTGGTTTTATTTTGGCGCCTTCCTGAAAATTCTTTTTATGCTTTACAAGCGGGCAATTTCTTTTCATGCTGACAAGAGGATGGTTGGGAGCATAAAAAATCAATAAATTTAAGTAAGAGGCGTCAGTAAAGAGAGAGAAACCTGTCAATAGCAACGAAAGAAAAAAAAAATTTTAAGCCACGTCGGATAGCGTAGTAAACCGGTAGTAGTGAGTGGTAAGTGTATCATAATCCTTTAAGTCTTTAAAACTAATTGCAATCATTTAGGAGATACAAACTTATATGTTTAAGATTAATTATAATCATTTACTTTTATAATAGATTTAGGTGTCGTTTGGATAATGAGTTGAGATGAGATGAAAGTTAAAAGTTAAATAAAATGTTGTTAGAATATTATTTTTTAATATTATTATTGTTTTAAGATTTGAAAATTTGAGATTATTTATTATATTTTATATAAGAACTTAAAAAATGTGTAATGATGAGATGATATGAAATGGTACTTGAACTTTTTTATTCCATTTCTGCTTGTGCTTCTGGTTAGGGGTAGCAATATGTGATACAACAAATTAACCTAACACGAACACGATACAATAATAGCGAGTTTGAGTTTAGTCTTAAAATATTGACTCGTTAAGACATTATTGCATAACTAGTTGATAACAGGTCAACTCGTTATGACCCTTTAAGAAAGTTAAAGTTACAATTATACCTTTACACCTAAAAATAAAATTATTAATTTAGAAATTTTTATTATTTTGATTGTAATTTTTGACTTGTAATTGGTTTTTTATTTTTTATAAATATTATGATTTTAACATTTACATAAAATTATGCTAAACTTAATCGGGTCAGACAGGTTAATTTTGGATCTATTCACCATTTACATAAATAGGTTCAAATAGGTTGGGTCGGGTCATGTTAACTTAATTCGTAGTATTCACTATCAAATCTAAATATGTCGTATCGTGTCAATCCGTTATATTAATAGGTCGTGTTAAGGTTTAACAACCCTAGTTCTGGTTCATCCTATACGTAGAACTTGTTCTCAAATGATGATAAAAACTCATCAAAGTAAAGCTCTTCAATAATATCTTGAAGAGATGACAACATAGTGGGGCTCAATGTATTAAAGGACTTTTAATCATAGAGTCATGATTTTTTATTTTGTCACCCTCTCAACCCTTAATGCATTTCCATTGAAGATTTTTTTTTTTTTTTTTTTGGTCTGTGTAGCAGATTGAGGGAGAACTCGTGCTTTCTTGGAGAACTGTCCACATTCTTCAAAAGGAGGTAAGTGTGTAAAAAACAATAACCATATAAAATTGCTTGGAAAGAAAATTGAAAACTAAAAAGGGAAAGAAAATTGAGTACAACAATACCATAATCCAATTGAATGAGAAATTTTGACTAGATTAGTGTGTTAATATTGTAAGCTTGCAGCTATGGGGAGTTCGGTTCGATCTGGTCAAGTCCAAGAGGTTTTGTGGACTGGACCGGACCTATTCGATTCAGGGTTTTCCCACTCTGGACCTGACCGAACTCCCTAAGGACCCGGCAGGTCTAGTCTCATTCGAGATGGTCTGGTCCGATTGGTCCACCCTAGATCCTTTTTCTTTTTCTTTTTCTTTTTTATCTAATGACATTTTGTTTAATACTTATGTAATTATGTTATAATATATATACATATAGTATACTATTATATATATATATATTAATAATATGCTAATACTATTAGTCTATTAGTAATAGTTATTAACTTATTTATTATGTATTACTATATCTCTTCAAATTAGTGTGTTAATATTGTAGGCTTGCAGCTATGGGGAGTTCGGTTCGATCTGGTCAAGTCCAAGAGGTTTTGTGGACCGGACCGGACCTATTCGATTCAGGATTTTCCCACTCTGGACCTGACCGAACTCCCTAAAGACCCGGCAGGTCTAGTCTCATTCGAGATGGTCTGGTCCGATTGGTCCACTCTAGATCCTTTTTCTTTTTCTTTTTCTTTTTTATCTAATGACATTTTGTTTAATACTTATGTAATTATGTTATAATATATTTAATATATATACATATAGTATACTATTATATATATATTAATAATGTGCTAATACTATTATGTATTACTATATCTCTTCAAATCCCACACATTTATTAATACTCTATATAATAATACTATATTAAATAATAGTAATACTCTTATTACTAATACTCTAGTTATAGTGATTTAATACTAACATATTACATATTAAGTTAACTATACAAATACTATTATAAATTTATACATATATGATATATTATAATTTATACTATAACTCTTATAATATGTTAATATGTTAATATATGCTAGTACTATATATTATAGTTAATAGTTATACATTAAAGAATATAATAATACATTGATACTAAATATATATAGTTATAGACTTATAATGATTTAGTTATTATGAATTTATGATTAGTATAACTATATAATAGTATTAGTATTAGACTATTAGTAATTTAGTATAGTTATATAATATTAGTAATATTAGTTATGTTGAATCAGTCGGTTAGCATAACTATATTTTACATTATTAGTATTAATATAAATATTAATATTAGTTATAGTTATATAGCCTATATTAGAATTGAGAGTCTTAGACTATATAATAAATTAATAGTATTAGTACAACTGTATAAGTATACTATATAGCTATATATTAGTATTAATTACAGTAATTAATATTATTATTACTGTAATTATTTCTATATTATAATTTATACTATAAATCTTATAATATGTTAATATATTAATATATACTAGTACTATATATTATAGTTATACATTAAAGAATATAATAATACATTCATACTAAATATATATAGTTATACTTATAGTGATTTAGTTATTAGCTTCTTATGATTAGTATAACTATATAAATTATAATAGTATTAGACTATTAATATATCTATATATTAGTAATATTAGTTAGGGTAAATCAATGATTTAGTATAACTATATAAGTATTAATTATAGTGATTAGTATAACTATATAAATTATAGTATAATGATAATTATATTAATTAAATATACGTATAGTGATAATTATATTAATTAAATATAAGTATAGTGATAATTATATTATATTAATTATAGTGATAAGTATACAGTATAGCTATGTATAGTATTAATTATAGTGATTAGTATAACTATATAAATTATATAGTAGTATATTTGTATTAATAGTAGATTATTAGTATATCTATATATTAGTATTAGTTATAGTGATTTAGTATAACTATATTAGTATAAGTATAACTACGGTCTATATTAGACTATTAGTATATTTTTATACCATATATAATTATATAATTAATTATATACAACTATTCTATAAAAATATATATAAATAATTTTTTTTTTTAAATTTCCATTCGGTCTGGTCTAGGGTGAAAAACCCTTAGACCAGGACAAGACTGAATGAGTTCGATCACTTAAAAATTGGATTGGACTAGACTGGACACCGATTCTCAGCCCTACTTGCAGCCAAGGCATCCATCCCCACAAAAGGCTCCAACTTGGTGGGGGGTGAATTCCTCATTGTGCCACTACTAAGTAGTTTTGCTAATGTATAGGACAAATCGCACATGTTGACATAGTTTGTTTGAATACTTAGAATATCTCATAATATTTATGAATAGTAGTAAAATTATTTGAGTTAAAATGTTTTGTTAAGTTTTGAGAAATGAAAAGAAAAAACTGAATAAATATATTGTAAAACTAAAAAATTGTTTGAATATAAAATTTTAATATTATTTTTGTTTTGAAATTTGAAAAATATTGTATTATTTTTTGTCTTTTGTTTAATAGTTTGAAAATTTTGTAATGATCAAATAAAAAGGTCAAAAATTTGAAATTAAAAAGTATTTTGTATTTAAGGAACATTTGAAAAAGAAATATCTATAAGAATAATGCTATTATGTCCCTTAATATATACCACTCACCTTCACGAATGACCTAGAAGCCTAAGGGAGGAAGGGGGATAAATGAAATGGCTTTGTGGGCTTCAAGATTACGTGGGTTGGGCAAGAATTTTAAATGGGCTGTGGATTGGAGCTCAAGTTGGAGCTAAGGCATGGACTTAAAGAAGGGAGCTTAAGGTTGAGTATTGGCTTATGGATAGAATAAATAAATGGGCCTGGGCTCGGTCCAGTTATTAGGCTATTACAAATTATTTTATATTTTCTGTTAAGACAAAGATAGTATGACTACTATATGTGTTCACTAAATGTGCTTACTCATATATTTTTATTTATTTATTTTTCTTAATGGTTAAGAATGTTTAAAAAATACTTAAAAGAAAAAAATAAAAATAAAATTTATTTGTACTAGTGTGCATATTTGGTAAACACCATAGCAGTCCTTTATGTTATTATGCTTAGTGCGCTAGGTCTAGAGGTTGTACATAAACCGATGGAACTAGTCGTCATCGACGTGAACCAGCTGTCGGACTCCAAATTCGGCCGATACCTACAGAAAATTGGTCTGCCGACAGTATTTTTAAACATTCTTAACCATTTTCGTGTATTATGTCTGTTTAAATACACTAAGATCCATTTTCGATGGACTACTAATGAATGCATAATTCTTCTCATATTTCGCCTTCTCTAAATGATACTTACCCTTTAAGTGAGTGTACAAGCTCTCATCCCCTTGAGAGGGTTAAAAACTTGGTATCTGAGATACCCTCATCCCCTTCTTCCAAAAGTGTACTAATGGCGGAAGGCACTAGGCTTTCCTAGCTGTAGGAGGGCTTTAAATCTTTGAAGAAGATCTTTGAATCGCAATTCAAGAGCTTGAAGACTAAGATATTGGCCTTGAAGAGTCAACTATCAATTCTGACACTTGGATTACAAAAGAAGAATCAGGACCATAACGAGTCATCTTCTGGGCTAAGAGGACAACATGATTTGTAGCTGGTGCATATGGGTGAGTTGTAGACTCGTTTAGTAAGAATTGATTTTCCTGTGTCTAATGGAGAAAATCTCACTGGTTGGCTATAAAAGGTACAACAATTCTTTAATTTCTACAATACATTGCCAAGACACAAATTAAGATTAGCATCCTTCCATATAGAGCCAGGGCCCTAGTATGGTTTCAGAGTTTGGATGAATTTGGACAATTGGTAGACTTGGAAAAATGGCCTTACTCATCCGATTTGGGCCTAGTTGCTACAATGATTCAATGGAGGCCTTAACAAGGCTAAGACATACTTGGTCAGTGGAGGAATATAAAACCTAGAAAACTCTTATCAAACATTTTTTTTCAAAGATTTTCTAGCTACAATTCTCATCATCCAAACAAGCACATCCAGTTTTTATGTCAAAATCTGTAGCCACAATAAGTTCTTAACAAAATCTTGAAAATGGTGAAATATTATGTCTCGTTTGGTTACACATATGAGATAAGATGAGATGAGACGAGACGAGAATATAAATCTATGAATAGTGATGAGATAATTTGTATATAGTAGTAAAATAGTTTAAGTTGAGATTTTTATAGGGTTTTGAAAAAGGAGAGAGAAAAAGTTAAATAAAAAAATAGATTTTTGCTACTCATCATCCACACACACTACACTTACAAAAAAGTTGGTTTTATTTTTTTAACTAATTGAATTATTCTACACATTATCCATATACTACACATTTGGTAAGAGAAAAAAAATAAAAAATAAAAAATATGATGTATGGTATATGAAATGATGAAAATGTTATAGCCACCATGAACTATGCACATCGAGCCCTCATGACTTTGCTCGAGCCACCTTTACGGTGGTCCTTGTTGAGCCTTCTCAAGCCGGCGCAATTTGGATCAACTTATGGTTAGTATGGCTGATCATAGAGTCACAAAGAGGAAAGATCCCATCTTTCTAGCCGCTCTGTTTAGCGGTGACAGTGAAAATTTGAAAAAAAATAAGATAAATATTTGTAATTGTGAGTGTGTAAGCGCCGTGTAATAAATTTCAAAAAAATTAATAAATATGTGATCCATATAAAAAATTAATTTTTTAATAGTAGATTTCACTTTTTTTTCAAAGCGATTGCACGACGCTTGCATACTCTACAATTATATGTAGCATTACAGTTTGACTTCAAGGCAAATTACATGATCAATTTATGACTAGTTTGATTTCACAAACATTTCAAACTATTTTATCTCATGTCAATATCTAAATATTATTCAAATACAAATATTTTTTATTTTTTATTTTTTAATTTTTTAACTGTTTATCTAATCATTACTTAATCATTACAATTTTTACAAACTTTTAAACAAAATACAAAATAATTCAATATTTTTAAATCTAAACAAAAATGATAATAAAAATATATATTCAAACCATCTTTTGACTTTGAAAAACTCTACTTGCAACCGGCTGGGGGAATGCCCGTGTAACTGGATGTTTTTCTACCTCTCTCTTCATTTTGTTCCCTCTCTCACTCTCTTCATATGTGAATGAAAATGAATCAAGTGGAGCAGCTTCTTCGAGGAACTCAAACTGCAAGAACTTGCATAATATTGATTTGAAAACATTTACCGTAATACCAGGTTTAGGTCAGATAAATGCAAATGGGGATGCCAAAAAAATGAAGGGATGAACAAGTCAGGAGCTCATAAAGAACTCTCTCTCCTATTATGAAGATATTTGTAGAAAAGAAAATTAGTCGATTAAGCAATCCATTCTTACTAACCTGACATTCCGCGTACGTAGAGTTGGAACATGAAAACCCCATCAACCCTATCAATCACCATGTCTCTATTGGAACTTTTAGAGTGTTCCAGAATTTACATCTTTCTTGGTCATGTGTATGCAGCAGAGACACTTTGCTTGTTAAACAGGCCAGAGAAGGCTGCTGAGAATTTATTGATCTATTTGTCAGGGGGAAATAATTTTGATTTGCTATTTAGTGAAGAGGATTGTGAAAAATGGTAGGTGGAGAGAACTATCGATAGCGAAGAGTTAAACGAAGGATTAGTGACTGTAAAGAATAATTCACTTGAGGACTTGCAAGGCATTGTTTTCCTCAACAAGGAAGAGCGTAGCTGTAACAGCCTGCTAAAATTATCAGTTTTGGATTATTTCTCGACAGCAATCACATCTCTCTCGTCTTTACCCTCATCTGGAATCACGCGTATAGATTATCTTTTCCGTAAATCACGTAATTTGTTCTTCACCGACAGCTGTAAAATCATGAACAGTTTTATCCTAAGAGTTGTACCTCGATGGCGTTTTCCCGGATCTTATCCATCGAATTTCAAAGTATTAGATAAGCTTGTTTTTAAAGTAGCACAATTATAATAATTTTATGAGCTCTGAAAATATTATAATTGTGGATAATTATTTAGATTAAATATTTTATTTGTTTTAAGATATTAAGAGGTTTAATTTTACGTTGAAAATTCTTATTTAAATTTAAGTGTTTTATGCACTTTGATTAATTAATGATACTTTATCATTTTATATAATGATGAAGAAAATATTATTTTATAAACCTTAGTTTATAAACTAAAATTCTATCTTAATTCTTCTCAGTGTAGTAATTAAGTGTTTTATTAATTTAAATGATTTTATCATCTTCGATTAATTAACGGTACTTTATCATTTTTATATAATGATGAGGAAATATTATTTTATAAATTCTAGTTTATAAAATAATATTCTACCTTAATTCATCGTAGTGTTTTATTTAAAATGTTTTATTTAAAATAAAACATTTAAGCGTTTTTAATCAGTGTTTTAACTCACTGTTGGTTTATTTGAGGATCCCGAAATGTAAAATTGAAGCGATATACTCTGGTCCTACTTTTTTTCTCTTCACTTTTTCTCTTTTTATTTTTATTTTCTTTTTTTCTCTCCCTCTCTCTCTCTTGGTCGACGGAATGAAGGAAACCTCCATAGCCGATCGGTTCAAGGTCCCAGCCGGCGCCACCTCCGGCCGCCGGACCCCACCTCCCACTCCGGCCTCATCCCCTCCCTCCGGCGAGTCCAACCACGCCGGTGGTGTACTAAACCGATCTCTCATTCTCTCTCTTTCTCCCTTCAAAGTTATGGGTCTCTAGGGGTTTTTCTCATTTTTGGACCACCATACACGGCCAAATCAACCACCAAGCACCACCATTGGACTCACCTCATCAAGGGCTTCCTCCCATGGCATGAACTTAAGCTTAAAACATAACATGAACAAACAACATAACATGAACGTGAAACATAACATGGACTTGAAATATAGCATGAACGTAAA